>VYZP01076561.1:16083-34165 GCA_013400635.1 Hypocryptadius cinnamomeus
CAGTGGTGAGAGCACTGAGCATGGAAGGAAGATGTTACAAGGGCAGATGTTCTCTGGGCGGTGTCACGAGTGACATGGAAACACAAGAGGTTTCAGCTGTGTTTCCAGGGGAAGTCTATGGTGCAAGGGGAGACTCCTCTCTCCCTGATGGACTGAGAGCTGATTATTTGAGGGGTGGTGATGGACTGAAAGTTGATTACCTGGGAGGGGGGAGGAGGAGGAATGTATTTGGAGGGTTTTCATTCTGAGGTTTGGTTTTTTTATATATTGTAGTTAATAAAGTTTTTTTCCCTTTATTCCTAAGCTGGAGCCTGCTTTGCTTTCTTCCTGGTCACATCTCACAGCAGCCACTGGGGAAAGTGTATTTTCACAGGGGGGCACTGGCATTGTGCCAGCGTCAAACCATGACACTCCTGCACTCCCCCTGCTTTTCCTGCTGTGAATATCTTTCCAAATAGTCAGTTTCTCTGTATTCAGTGTGTCATTTGTTATCCCATGTTTCTCCATGAATAATGGGCAACAGAGTGTTATGTTCATAGGGTGCAAAGTGACTCATCTTCCTTTATTAGTTGCAGATGCAAGCAAGGAAACACAGAGTCTTCCATATCAAACCCTATACTTTCATTAGAGCCGTTCCCACAAAACCTCCTCCCAGTCTCAGGCAAGAAGGTCACCTGCAAACCAGAAAACATCAAAACAAAGTCTACACATGAGAGAAATTCAGTTTCCCAATCCAGCCAGCTCAGCACAACTGTCTTTAGGAGGCAAATCCACAAGCTCCGGCCACCTTCCTTAGCAATCCTGAACAGATTCTGTTCTTGGAAGCCACTTTCTGCATATCTCCTCAGGTAATAGGGTAAATATATTCTCCTTTTCACGAGTTTAGCAGAAAAGCTCTCTGATTAGCCACTAAAGCAAGACCAGGTAGCCAGGAACAGTCTTCTTCAGTTTTCTTCTGTAACTGGCCAGTCACAGATATAACTCTGTGCAGAGTGAATACCTCATGCATGGTGATAAAACTTCTACCCAGCCACCATCCTGATGGATCCCTCCAGTTCCTGCACCATGCAACCCAAAGCTGTAGTTAACACCCACAACCAAAGAGGGGTGAGTATCTGTCAGTATCTGACAGCTCATTAAATTATGTGGTGGGAAAAAAATATATATAGGCAAATAAACTTTAATCAAGTGCATAATTGCCTCTGATACCTAAACTACAGCTCCAAAAAATTTAATCTATTAAGGTTAATGAAACAAGAAATAAAAACCACAGAGATTGTACTGCCTTACCTTTGGGAATCTCTGACACCTTCAGCCATAGTCTCTTACCTACAGGAAGTCTTGTCCCAGTCCCGGTTGAGCTCCTCTCTGTGAGTAGTCGCAGGACTGATGTACTGGATCCGCCTGTGGGATTATATTTTCTTTCAAAACAGCTCAGTTGAGTTGCTCTAACAGAGTGTCTAAGCCTTCATTGTCTTTGTGGACCTCACTAAGGAGCAGGTACACTCTCTGGGAATTATGCAGTCAATAACGTGGCTGTTCCAGCTCCTGGTTTGATTGTCTGGGAACTACATGATAATGGGTAGAGCATTCATAGCCCTCCCAAACAAACTTTCTATCAAGCAGTCAGCAAGAAAAATACGAACAAACCACAAACAAACCAACAACAACAAACCCTAAGAGAGCTCAGACCTGAACAAAAAATTGGGGCATTTTGTGATCCTCAGTACCTCTGGGCAGTACTGCTTCCTCTGTATTTGTGCTCGCTCTTCCAGGATGTGGTGGAGAACTTCATTCCCCTTTACTGGATGTTGCCATTCTCCTTCCTCTTTTAAAATTGCTCACCTATACTTGTTATTAGCTTTCAGCTGTCAGGCAAGACAGCTTCACTGGTTGTTCTCTCACGGGAATATCTCCGTTTGTCAGTCTGGCTTTACTGACATTAAGTGGACAATTCAGGCTGCACTGAAAATAATGGGGAGTTTGTAGAGTGGAATGAATGCAAACTGCAGGATTCCCTGGCTCCCCACAGCCCTGGCTCCCTTTGCAGCCCTGTGTGTTGCCTTGCCCAATATGTAACAAAGAAAAACTACTTGGAGAACAATTATTTGGCAGCCAGTGTGTATCCTTTGTATCAATCACCTTTGAGAAACATGAAGCTTTGTCCACATAATTAGAGAAACATGGCACATTCAGATTTATTCTGGTCCTACATCTCATGTTTGCCCATTTTATATCTTAAATGCAATTATAACTACATTGGCATATTTGTTTTGTTTTCTCAAACCTGTTTTTCTTGTTATAGTAGCATGTGATAGATCAACTATTCATTGCAATTAAGAAAAAAAAAACCAAAACAGTAACATTGCAAGTAATGTGTGCACACATTCATTCCAAGGCTGTGATAACATCACAAGTCATGAGAGCCTTGCTTTTCGAGAGTATCTTCTTGCCAGAATGACTGAATGTGGATGCCTTTGGGTTAACAATTAGTTTTGTAGGGTTTTTTGGGCACAACTTTTAATTCCTTTGACTCTGTTTTTAAGATTGGAAGGATGCTTGCTAGTGCTAAATGCTGCATCTAAATATGACTAATTACATCAGGGACAACCAGTGCTAGTGTTGGTAGGAAGAACAGTTATGAGAATGATCATTTCCAGGATCACCCCAGCATGTGCCTTTTGGCAGGCTGATGTTGTTTAAAACGACTTATCTTAGAAACTTTCTTTCCAAGGTTCCTCATTAGGTGACTTGAAGTGATTGTGTTTCCTTTGATTTAAGATCTGTTTGTTTTCCAGAACAATTCAGTGCAAGGAAATTTGACCCACTCATGATGCCCTCCAAGCTGCAGCTCTCATGACTTGTAGTACTGATGGATCTCCCAAATAACTGTATGTTCCTATCTCATTCTAAAATATCTTGAATGCCTGATGGATCATGAGATATATTTCAGCAGTTTTATCTCTGATGAATGCATTCAGGATAGCACCTCCATAATAATTTCAAGGTCTAGCACTTTTTTGTTTAAACTGATGAGGCCTCATTTCAAGCACCACTTCAGTGTTTTTGTCTCCCTTCCTTCTTGGCTTTTCCATGCCAGGTATTTATGTCTTCTTTTCCTGCTGGCTATTGCATACCAGCTAACTTATTGCTATGGCACAGAATGTACTCCATGTGTCAGAAGAATTTTTTAACAGAGTCTAAGCTGAATGTTGAATGAAGCTATGCTTTATGTAGAGGAGTTTTAATTATTCTTCGGTCTGTGGAAGTGGAAAGTAAGGCCAGGATGAGGAGGACTGGGTTGTCAGGAAGATAGCTGCAGGGAATCAGAATATATCATTACCTAAGGGAGTGGTATCCTCAGTCTTCATCTACTTTAATTCTCTCACCAGACACATCAAATGACAGTGCTGTAGGGCTTAAAAAAATTGGGGCGAAGCTGGGGCAGCAAATGGGTTATAATGACAGCCTGTCTAAATGTCTGAGTGGCAGACAAGTGGAGAGAAAAAGTTTGCAGCACAGGCTAGCAGGGTGGAGTGATAACATGTTTGGATTTAATCTGCTTTCTTTCTCTAGCTAGGTTTGACAACTGACTAAGCTGGCTATCTCTACGTGAGCTTCACAATGCTGTCTATTAAATTATTTGCTAAGAAAATAGAAATTTGGCAATTGTCATGGTTGTCCAGAACTAATTGTTACTTCATTAAACACAAGAACTAAGGACTTGGATGGCTCTTGTTTATTGGCAGAAGTGAGAGGCAGTCACAGCCTGATTTCTTTCCACACCTCCTAAAAGGGACCCAAGTTAGGAGTCCAGTGCAGGTGGAATTAGTATAAAGAAAGAGCTCTCCAGGGGGGAATGTAGCTGCAGTTCTGCCAGCTCTCTCTTTCCCATGAAAAAACCATGCTTTTTCATTTCTGTGTCACTGTTCACATATGAAAATCTATTTCTTACTTCCTAGGCAAATCTGGCTTGTGCTTCCCTAGCTCATTTAGCTCATGTGGTACTGGTGGTACCTATACTTTGCACTGTGGTACATGTGCATGTGGTACATATACTTGGCACAACAGCCACAGGTAACCTGGGAACCCCCTGCTGGTCCCACCAGCTTGTGAGGCCAGCAGATGCTGGGTTCACCCAGCACAGCTAGGAGCCCTGGCACATCCCATGAATTCTCATGGGAGATGAGGTGTCTTACCAGCCCAGGACTTCTCTTCCCTGCCCAGACTTGATGGTTACAATAAGCTGACAAGTGAGGGTCAGTGTAATACTACCACACCACTTCAGCACAGGAGACCTAACAAGCTTTTCCATTTGCTGTGAAAGGGAAAAGATGGAAAAATGAGGAGTGCCCACATGGAAGGGTGGGGTTGCTTTTACTCAGCTGTGTGTGTTTAAAAGTTGGGCTTTTAGCTGGGGTAGTCACAAGCCTCCACTAATAGACACAGGAAAGAAATAGGCACTTCCTGAGACACATTCATGCCGTCTGAGACAGATATCCTAGAGAGGCCAGCCCTGGCAGGTGATTCATCCCATCTAGCAACTTCTCCACAGACTAGAGAGGGAGACTAAACCCTCAGGAAGCAAAAATTACGTCAGATGAGTTCAATATAGATTAAAATAAGCATGGCAATACATCCCCCAACCGTTCTTCTAATGTTGATTATTTTCTCTTTTTTAATGTTTACTGTTATCTGGAGCCAAACATTTATTTAGTAGTGAAATGGGTCAAACCAGCTATTATAGATCTCTCTCTCGATTAGCAGCAGTTTTTGTTACCACATAAGACAACTAATGCATCATTTCTATCCAGTGCCATGATAGCCTTTTAATCAAAGTCTTTTCCAGATATCATAGCCCATGACATCCCAGGGGAAGACATAACGATTTTTCTCTTCCACTCCTTGCTATTTAAGCAGACAACAAAGAATTCCTCAGACATTAATGTGGCTAGCCACATATAAATATAGGGTATGTAGTATTATAAATATGCAGTATGTAGTATATAGACTCTTTGAACTTACACACCACTCCAGATTTCCAAATTACTTACCTGTGATGGTGGTCAGCAAGTGTTGCCTTGCCAAGAAACTGTTTGTAAAGAACTCACTACCAACAGTCTGATTTCTGCTCTCCTGGTTACGCATCAGCTGACACTGCATCTCTTTCCTGAACAGATGCAAGAACACACACAGAGCAAGATCTGCATTTCTTTCCTGGTCTAGGACCACAGTGAAAAAATGTCATGCAAGACAAAAAAGAAAAACCAATAACAAAATGACATATTCTCCTCTAAAAGACCTACAGTCATAGTATTTAAAAAAAAAAAAAAAAAAGAAGAAGATACATTAAGCAGGCATAGAGGAGTATGGGAATAATGTCAGTAACAGAGAAGTTATCAGTCAGCACATGTTGGACTTCAACAGCCTGGCTAATTCAGGCCTCTGAAAACATCATGGAAGAAGAGAACTTGATGGAGACAAGCTGGCATTCTACAGAGACTTGTAGTGGCCTCCAGAGAATCAAGACAACATGGCAACCCAAGCATGAGGTTCTCTACTCCTTCACAGAAAAGATAATGCTCAGTAGAGTGATTAGAAAATGGCATCTTTTGCCCAGAGTAAATTTGCCCAGTGTCAATTCTCAGAAAAGGATGCAATTTAAAACCTATCCTTATCCCCTTGGCAGCAGTATTGCTCAGCTTTGGCAGCTCCTCACTCAGCTGCCTTCCACAAATCCCACTCCAGGATGCCAAATTTCCAGCATACCCATGGATCAGATTTGGATGTTAGAAATACCACTAGGTGTCTGCAACTCAGGAACTATGACTTTCAGCAGTATAATGTCCAAGTGTCTGGCTATAGACCAAAGATTCTGAAAGGCCTCATAGAAAGAGAAACAGAGAGGCTGTTCATGCATATTTTAGCTGCCAATACCATATCTCTTCCTAGGTTGCCAGTTTCCAATCTGCAGTGCACTTGTTGTTCAGTATAGCTCTTCCTAAAGAAATAAAAAAGACTCCAGTTTTAGAACACTATCCACAGGGCATGTGCTACATTAAGATTAAGGGCCAAAGGCACACTGAATTCAAACAAGGCAAACTGCTGGATGCAATGAACCGTGGAGGACTCCCCTGATCAGAAGTTCATTGCCAAAAAGGCTTAGCTTTGTAGGGGAAGGGCACAGGAACTATCCTGGCTGTTTTTCATTGTCCCATACTTGCATGTTGAGAAGAAACTTTAGGTCATTACCCCTCTTCATTAGCCCCACCTGTTCAGCTCCTGTGCTTCATGGCTTCCTCCATGGTGGCTCAGACTGGAGGAGTGGGAGAAAGATGCTAGTGGCTCATGAAGGGTTCATTTTCTTTTTTTACAGACTCAGTGCAGGGGCTTATTTGCTTCATATCTTGCTTAGTATTAAATCTTTGCAGTAAACAGAGAGCATGGGAATATTTGTTAGAAGCAAACAAAAAGGCCATAAACATCTCTTTCATATTTAAACAAATATTTGTATATCTACTCATTCCCTTTGCTCTGTCTTTAGGTGTATATTTCTTAGCAGTAACATTTATCTGCGCTGGATTGATTTATTTATTTACATGCTTAGATTTACATCTCACAGGGGCCCATGTTGCTTAGGTCAAGGCAAAAGCCAGGAAAAGACGAGGCTGTGCTGAAACTATAACTTGTAAATCATCCAAATAGTTTGGTATAAGCTTTGGTGACCTGTGAGTGGCTGCAGGCACTGACTTTGTCTGATGGGGCTTTCATCCTTCTGTCTCAACCTACCACTCCATAAAGATGGTGCTTCATCTGCCATGGCCTCCGCAACAGCATGGCCCAGGGCCACCATTCATGGGCAGAGTATGAGGCCTCTTAACTTCAGCTTCTGAGGGAAATCTACATTGATAGTCCCTTCTGCCTTTTGTCTTTGCAGTGAAATGGAACACATATTCTAATAATTTAAAAAATACATTCTTAGAGCATTGATATTTTTCATTCCACATTGCAGTGCCAAAATGTTCAGAACCAGCCCAGCTGTTAAAAATTATGTTAAAGACTTAGCAAAGCATAATTACCTGAAGCCATTGACCAAAGAGCTGGTAGACCAAAGCCTGCAAGATGAAAACATCATCAGGACACATGTACTAACTTATTAAGGAATCAACAAATTCTGCTCTGTGCTGTTGTTCTTTGGTGTGTACAGAATAAACCTTCCAGACTGATACACATCATACACAGAGGCCCATTTCTGGCTTAGGAATCTAGGCACTGAATTGCCTTTTGTTTGGCCCTAGATCTGAAAACAAAATATTTCAATTAGAAATATTACTGATTTTCTGAGCAGTAGTAAAACTGATCTGAACTCTAAATATGGCATTCAGCTGTGTCCCACTTCTTCTGAAGTGTAGCTACTCATTCTGGTGTTGCTGTGTACTCCTTTCTTGTTTGTGCTGCACTAGAGTTTTCTGGGCTGCACTGTCAGCCAGGGTAGAGCACTGACATGGCTTAAATCCCTCTTGCTGACATTCCTGTCAGAGCACACAGATTTAGGGATAAGTCTCCTCCCTTTCTGGAGGGTTTCAACGAAAGGACAATTCATTCACTGGCTGGCAGCTCTCAGCCCTGGGTTTGGTCATCCATTTGGGCCAAATTCTTCCTTTGGGCATGGTCTAACATACTCCCACAATGTGTTCAGTGGCAATCCTGCCCACTGAGCTAAGCGCACAATTTAGATGTTAAAGATGACACAAGTCCTGATGCAAAGTCTCTCCTTTATTCTTTGTTATCTCCAAAAGAATTTCAGTCTCCCTTGCAGTTGTTATTTTTCTCCAGTAAAAACAACACTTTTGTGGTCATTACAAAGAATTAATAACTGTCAAAAGCCTCTGCTAAAAATAGCCTGTGGAGCATTTAAAGTGCCATTTCTCTTGCATTACTACTTTTAGGCATTACGCTCAACTCCATAGGATGCCTTTTTATGTGTTGTCTTAAGTAGTTGCATTTCCTGTTGCAGGGATGAAAGTAACACACACATATTTAAAAAATACTCTCCAACTTCTAGTGGACAAAACTATTTCTATTGAATCAGTGAAAGTATCTGTGGAGTAAGGCACCATTTGAGAATAGCGAAGATCCTGATATTTAACCCTTCATTACAGCAGTGGAACTGCTGCCATGGACCATACCAAATACATTGCCTAGGATTGTGACTACAAAAAAAAACCTAAACAAATTAGCAAACAAACAGTAAACCCTCCCTCATGGGTTACCTGCATGCTCTTACATTTAAATGGGCAACAAACTACATAAGAATTCTTGGATTAGTATTTTCCAGATATCTCCTATGTCTTTATTCTATAGAAATATTTAATTAATATTTAATTTAAAATATTATGCAGAAATGAAAGTCTGTTGGTATGCTCTGCTCTTCCAAGATGCTGAAAATATTGTTGTATTTAGGGGGAAATGGGTCAAGAAGTCAGGGAAATGTTAAGTTTAAGCTGAGGTACTACCAGTTTCTGAAGATTACGCACACACACACACACATTTAGACTCACAATAATGTAGTTTGTCTTGTTCTAGGGTATCACTGTGTACATGCACACACACACACACACACACAAACATTTAGATTTATGATAATGTAGAATATCTTGTTCTAGGGCATCACTTTGTATGCACACACACACACACATATTTACACTCATGATAGCGCAGCACATCTTGTTCTAGGCCATCACCAATGGTTCAGATGTATTGTCCGTGTCTTGTTGAAATAACAGTTTTGTAGCTGATGATCTGTTCTGGCAATTAAGGGGGCTGGAAATAATCTCATGTAGTCCTAGAAATACTCTGCAGGCTGTGCAGGACTCTCACCTCCTTGCTGCTCACTCCTTGAGGGCCTCACTGCAGCTGGTTCCACACAGGAGCACACAGTGGGGACCAGGACAGCTAAGTAACAGGAGCGGAGGGAGAGAAGTCATACAGAAAGAAAGGAAAGCAAATGGACATTCTCACAGCATCTGCTGTTGGCTTGCATATCCATGAGCAGCATGGAAAAAACCAGTCCAGTCATTGAATATATGCCTGAAATTGATAGGGAGTATCATAAGACCTTTTTTTCATCCATAATTGTAAGTCTCAGGTTTTGAAGAAGTAGAGATGTTATATTCCACTATATCTTTTCTGCATATAAAGTAATTCTGTAGAAAACAGATGATCAGTTCTTAAATTTCAAAAGGGCTCTGAAACTATTAAAAAGCTCTTCCTCAAGTGCAAGTCAGGTTTCTTGTCCATCTTAATTGAAGGGAGCAGAACTGCTAAGTGCATCCTATATTTCAGGTAGTGGGGTCTTGCTCAAGATGAGCAGAAAGTGTGTTGCACAATGGGGATCATAGCAGTCCTTTGTTTTAGTAGTCAATGTGCCCTGTCTTGAACGTGTCCTTTTCATTCAAAGATGTTTCAGGGGAAAGAAAGACACTGACTTAATTTTTGATGTTCAGGATGGCTACGTGGGGTTTTTTCTGTCTTGGAACTAGATTAAGCTTGTTGTACATAAGTAGAGAACATGATGTATTTCACTACAAAAGGACACACAAAAACAGAAACACTTTTGCAAAAGTACTTCATAGACATAACAGAAAAATAAAGCTGTAATTGTCATAGAGAGTGGAAAGACAGTGATCAAATATCTTGACATTTTAGAAAACAGCACTTTATGCACACTTTTTGCTTTCTGGATTTTAAATCTGCCCCGCCTCCTCTTTTTCTGCCACCTAGACTGTAACCAGTTCAAGACAAGAAAAACATGTTATGACTCAGGATGAACTCCATTCCTACAAATCAACAATTAATCAAAAAAGAACCATTGAAGGAAGAGAGTTCCTTAACAAGATTTGTCTCTAGCAGAAACAGTACATTTCTTTTCAGGAGACCTTTTTTACTGAGAAAGATAAGGCTTGAGAGCAAGGTTGGCATCTGGCACTAAATCTTCAGTGCAGAAGACAAGAGGATCTGTTTCTGCTGCACAGAGCTCCATGGTATGCAGCCTGGCTGAGCAGTATTTGCTTTGCAGATCAGGAAAGGATGGCAACAGCAGAGGCTGTATACTAATAACCCAAGTTTCAACTGAGACTCTGCTATAATACAGGCAGAAATCCCTTCCTCTCCCCTGGCTCTATAAAAACTAGGCATCCCATCCAAACTAGTCATCTTGATTCTTCCTGTCTTGTCAACAGTGAGAAACAGACTCAGAGAATTACTCTGAAAAGTAATTTATCCTTCCTCTTATAGGTACATGCCTTAGGATAACATCACTCATTCTGAAAGAAATCTTGACTTGAGACAGGTTACAGTGTTAACACCTTGCCCCTTTCAAAGATTTTAGCAGCTTCCAATTAAAAATGGCAGCACTGTCACAATGGTGGAAGCATCTGTGAAAATGCTGAAGGAAAACAACTTTTTTTTTCCTGCTGAACCTACTTCATGCGAACCTATTTCAGGATGCTGCAGGTCATGGAATATAATAGACTCACAGACAATGTAAGAATAATAGAATCATAGACTTATAGAACAAGGTGAGTTGGAAGGGATACATAAGGATTATAAGAGTCCAGCTCCTGGCCCTGCACAGAACCAATCCAAAAATTATATTATGTGCCCAAGAGTATTATCCAAACACTTCTTGAACTCTGGTCAGCTTGGCACTGTGACCATTTCCAACCTAAACCATCCCTGACACATCTTCAGGCCATTTTCTCAGATCCTGTCACTGGTCACAAGAGTGAACATATCAGTGTCTGTCCCTCTGCTTTACCTCATAAGGAAGTTGTAACTGCAGTGAGGTCTCCCCTCAGTCTCCTCTTCCCCAGCCTGAACAAACTGAGAGATCTCAGCCACTCCTCACATGGCTTCCCCTCCAGACCCTTTGCCATCCCCATGCCCCTCCTTTGGATGCTCTCTAATAGCATCATATCCTTACAATACTGTGGTATTGAGTACACAGTACTGTGTACTCAAAACTGCACAAAATATTCAAAGTGAGAGCAAAGCAGGACAATCCCCTCCCTTGCCCAGCTGGTGATGCTGTCCCTGATGCCCCCAGGACACAACTGGCCATCCTGGCTGCCAGGGCACTGCTGGCTCATGACAGTGCAAATGCCAGAATTTTTCAAAGCTTGATCTATATCCACATTCCCTCTGTGAGTAGCCAAAAGGGAGCAGTGCTGGCAAGTAGGAACAGCAAGTCATTTTGCCATGCAGCATGACGGGGTGGGATGAGACTTCTACGGCTAGTTCCATAAATTAACATTGTCCATTAGCAGAGTGGATGACAATACAACAGACGCAGCAGATTTCCCAAAGAATTCATGATAGTGAATTACTGTGGTGTGGATTGCACTGCCACATAGATCCCTTTGCTAGGTTTAAGCTGCACACCCCTATATGAGAGGTGTGATCAAATGTTTAATTGTTTTAAATATTCATCTAAGAATGAAATTGCATACAGATGTAAATATTTCCCCCTTTTCCAAAAAATCATCTAACTCTTAATAAAGGGGCATATTGCCTCCTCTGATCTCAGTATGTAGAGTTGCATTATAAGGGAATTTTGAGTGAGGTCTTTATTGCATACACCAGACATATTTTCTTCTTAGATGTGTCTATTAGCCTAGGTTTGCTCCACTGAAGTGAGTGAAATCATTCCAGCTTTTTACTGATGCAGAGAAGTCCGATGTGTGCTGGCTGAAACATTAGCCTTCAGATTGGCTGTTCAAGCAAGTCCCACACCATTAAGCAGGTTTTTTTGTACAGAACAAACTGCACTGCAGCGAGAGTGGAGGTGGCTATGCAGTTAAAGCTCCAGCACTAGTTTAAGGCTAGTTTAAGGTGTTGGTTTAGGAGATTTAAGGGATAAACAGCTATACAAATCCTGTGGCTCTTGATGACTTGGACTGGGAGAATCAGGAGCCCAAGGGTGGGCTTTATTACCCCTTTTCTTACCAAGTGTGTGGGCAAGGAGGGAGCAATTCCATGTGAGAACAGAGATCCCTCCACAATGTAACTGTTCACAAAACTCAGAGTTGCCCTGAATGAAATGCAAAGTTAGTGTCCGGACTACAAAATCCTCTCCAGAGAGTGGGATTCTGTTCTGCTGCGTAACCTACACCTGCAATATAGATGCAAAGCGAGCAGTTGAGTGAAATTATGTCTTTACATAAGTACATATATGGGTATGGTCGAGTTTTAACTTACCATTGATACAATCACAAACAATAAGGAAAAGCTGGCATCTGGTGACCCCATAATTTCAGCAATGTTGCAATCAGAACAAGAGGGGTTATTTGGAGAGCTTCAAAGAATCTTTCTCATTCCAGAATCAGACCTCTTGCTGATCTTAATTCCTCACCCAAATAATAACGCTGAAGCTTTATTAGTTAATCAATAAGACATGATACAGGGTATGGTTATCATAAGACAATCATACCCTGGAGCATTTTGAGGCATGAGCCTTATGCCTCCAATCAGATTGGGTGAGATTATCTTTTGATAACCACACCCTTGGGGAATGGCTCATTTCTATTATGAGAAAATTTTATGGTTGGAGAAAATGTTCATTCCTGATGTAGAGAAATGAAAATGTTACCTTAGAATTAGCAGCTATTTCTCTCAAGCTGAAAAAAACCAGATTTACTTTTGGAATGCTTCAGGGGAATTCCTCACTATCCTCACTATTTCAAGGCAAAAATAACTTTGAAGCAGGTGACGTGTTTGGGAGTCACTTTTAGCCTACCAAATATATATAACATATATATATATATATATACACACACACACTTCAAAGAAGCACATGGGAAGAAATACTCAATGACATGTTTGCTGTAGAGCTGCAAAACAAAGAAAGGCATCGTCTTTTTTTCTTTAACAAAACAATGACAACGACAACAAACCAAACAATCAAGAAAACCCCAAGAAATAACAAAAAAACACCTAGATGACTAGGTATTGTTTCTGATGTCATATATGCTACACATCCAATTGCTGTTTATATACATTAGAAGCCTATCTAAGGTTATTTTTTATCTACTGTTTACTAATATAAAATTGTAATGTTGGCAAAAGTTTAATTTAAAGTAAAGAAAAGAGCACATTGCACTAAAACAGAAAATAACCTTTTTCAAATACAATGGTTAGAACTAGCAATTGCCCTTGGGTGTGTAGATTGAATAGGTACTCATACACTCTCCTTTTATAAACAAACTCAGTGTAGACTCTGACATATTTTGGAATTGTTTTCTATGAGTGTTCATAAGAAACATTAATTAAAATTGTCTCAAATTTGCTTTTAAATGTGATTGCAAAATGCAATTTTTAGGTATTTATTAACATATAGCTATATGAAACGTCGGTGCACTCAGTGAATTCATGGTCAGTATTCATAACAGAATTCAATGATTTTGCTGAGTAAGAATAAAAATGAATAATAAAACCTTAAATAATAATAATTTCAGACTTAAGCTAGTATTTTTAATTGTTGGAGCTAATCTCTGTGCTCCCTTCCACCCTGCTTCAACAGAGTGGGAAAGGAAGCCACAAAGACATGACATGTTTAGCCCCAGCTTGTCCAAGATGCCCATGACAGAGTCAAAAGCAGAATAATTATCTAAATACAGAGCAAATCTCTACAATATGGCTTGATATGGGCCTGAGGGTTCAGTCACCAGCCTGAGCCCATGTCAGGGGGTGCAGTGACTGGGGCTGTATCTGGCTGGTGACCAGCCACCAGCAGTGTTCCTCAGGGTGCAGCTCAGTTCTGTTCCATGGGGATTCTGTTCCATCAGGGATCTGGATGAAGGATTGGAATGCACCATGAGCAGACTGGCTGATGACTCCAAACTGGACGATGCTGTTGGCACTCTGGAGGGACCAGAGGCCTTGCAGAGGGATCTAGCTAGCTTAGAACATTGGGCAGTCCTCAGTGCCATGACATCTAATAACAGCAAAGCAGCGGGAAAGGAGTGGCTGTTGGGCAGCCCTGCAGGAAGGGATCTGAGGGCGCTGGTTGACAGCGGCTCAGGGTGAGCCCGCAGCGTGCCCGGGCAGCCCGGAGGGCAAATGGCATCCTGGGAGCCTTGAGCATGGCACTGCCAGCCACAGGAGAGGGGATTATCCTCCCTGTATTCAGGGTCCTGTGCTCCACCTGGAGTGCTCAGTGCAGTTCCACGCCCCACAATATAAGAGGGTTGTGAAGGTCCTTGTGTACATCCAGAGGAGGGCAGCAAAGCTGGTGAGAGGCTGGAAGGTGTGTCCTGTGAGGAACTGCTGGGGACTCTGGGCTTCTCTGCTTTGTAGAGAAGGAGCTGAGGGGATACCCTGATTCCTCTCTGCAGTTTCCTGAGGAGGGGAATTGCAGAAGCAAATGTTGCCTCTCCCTGAGATCCAGTCATAGGACACACGAGATTGGTCCCACAGAGACACTCTTTCCATTGCATCCAAGAACTGTAATATCTGACAGATTATGTATTCCACTATCTATTAATAATAAACTGTCCATTGCATGTGAGGAGAGAACTGCAATGTCTGGCAAGTTAGTTATGACACAGGGGAGGTACAACAGGAGTTCCTCTCATCCTGAAGAAAGGCCAATATGCACATTGTTACACCGTGTGAGTTCAGACGGGCATGTGGGTGACCCTGCTAAGATTCTTCCCACAGCTTTGTAGCTTATATGAGGGATCAGCAAGGGATCACCTTTCACAACTGCCCACAGACTGCTCACAGCCAGTCTCCTGAGACTGCTTTGACTTCTCCAACTCAACATCCACTGCTTCCTGAAGCAGAAAATGGTTTAGACTTAGCCCACAGTGGCTCTGTCCTGGCAGTATTCCAGAATTGCTGATATACTGCCCACTGGTGTTCTAAAGAGACAAGGCTGTAATGTAGCCAGTATCAGAGCCATGTATTGTCCAATTATCTAAATAAATTTGAATTTTAAAAAGCGAATATGGCAAGCAGATCTTTGGCAAGAATGCTAACATTGCACTTGGCATTTGTTAGTCCTGGGTCTATTATTCTTTTTATTATTCTTACAAAGTGAATCTAACTAATAGAGTATTTATTTTTAATTCCTTGTTGATAATAATACCAGAAAATTTGAAATTAACTTCTGTTTGTTTACCATGTTGACTGTTCAGACATGGGATTTTTCACTGAAATAATGGAATGTACTTTAAAATAATTTTTATCTGTTAGATATATGACACATAGAGTAAATGTCAACATGAGTGTTAAAGGCTAACATTTCCATCTAGACTCCACAAATATCTAAAACCACTAGGGATACGGGAAGAATTAAGAAAAAGTACAATCTTATCATTTTGTCCTTAAGTCTCTCTCTGAATTACATGGTATCAGCTTGTATGGGATGCTTCCTACTTCTTACATGAAAATTTCAGTAATACATACCTGACCTTCTTAAGTATAAATTAATTTTTTTTCACTAACAGCCACTTGCAAAGTGAAAGCAGATCCATGTCCCATGCTCAGTTAGGGTCAGCTGCAGCAGCTTGCCCAGAGCCATGTCCAGCTGGGTTTTGAGTATCTCCACAGATGGAAACTTCACAACATTTCTGAGAAATCTGTTTCAGTGTTTGATGTAAAAAATGTGTTCTTGTGTTCAGATAGATTTTCATGTGATTCAGTTTCTGCCCACTGTCTCTTGTGCTCTCATTGAGCACTCAGAAATAATATCCTTCTTAATTCCCTCCCATCAGGTATTTAGGCACATTGTTGAGATACACCCTGATCCCCTTTGTTCACAGGGACATACTGAGCTATGAAAAACATCCAGGATCAACCCCAGTGGAAAAGTAGTGCATGATCTATAACTGCTGCCTGCAAAACCATTTGATTAGAAAAGTGACTTTCTCCCTAGCAAGTCCCTGAAATTAAAGAAATACAGCTTTCTTTAGGGCTGCACTCCTCTACCAGCACTGTCCCAGATTTTTTGATTTAGTAGTGAAAGACTAGACAATTTCACTTTGAGTATGTAGTTCTCAAAATGTGTTTCTCAATTTTAAAAGCATTTTCAAAGTACAAGGGTCTGCCATAAACTGTATGTGAAGATGAGAAGATTGGCTTGTCTCAAATCCAGTCATTCTCAGCAGCCATTCTATATAGCTGGTCAAGAAGTGGCATTGGCTTCTGGCACAGAAATACAAGAGTGTTAGGAACTGGAGCAGACAAGCACTCTTTCATTTCATGGGCAAAGGCTGGGTAGAGGGAAGAATTTCTCAGCTTGTTTTCTATTGATAGAGAAAACTGGTATTAAAGAGAAGGTTCTGATCCAAATGGATTTAAATGTCCAAAGGGATTTAAAAATATAAAATCACTAAGACTGAAATTAGAATAGACAATAATTGTGACAGCTAAAAACTAAGGAAGTCAAAGCAAAATAGTCAGTACTGCTGTTTGACATCTGTGTCCCACACACTCCAAAGCACACTGGTTGGACACATCTTGTTGGCTACTGAAAACATAAAGTATCTTAGAAATTTTCTATTGAAGAAGGGTTATTTTGTGGCCTTTTTTTTGTGTGTTGTTTGGGATTTTTGTTTGTCTGTGTGATTCTTTCATTTTGTTTTGGATTTTTTGTTAAATACTTTCCATGCAGGAGGGAAAATTCATAAGAGTTAGATTCTCCAAAATAAATAACTGGACTGGAGTGCAGGATGGTGGACAGTCTTGCCCCCCAGAGAGGAGATAATTAGCAACAATATTTTATTACCTTCCTACATTTTTAATGAAGATTTTTTGTTACGTTTAAATAGCTCCCTTTTTCAATGTTCACAAGATTTGTGAACATTTATCACAATGTAACTACTAAGCCTTTTGAGTTCAGCTCTTGAATGAGAGAAGACCAGGCTGAAAACTTTGCTCACAATGCTTTCCAGTAGCCTTCCTCAGTGCATGAAACCCCAACCCGCTGCAGTAAGTGGCGAAGCTACACCGACTTTAATTGCCAGGATTTTGCTCAGCCACTCTTAAACACTTCATGGCAGACATCCAATATCTTACTGTAAACTCTACAAGCACACTCTTTACAACTTGTTAACAACTTAATGTTTTTGATCTCAGAGGAGCATATCATTAATCATTTCCCCAAGACCAGTAAAATCCCACATCATAATAATTTGTTTTAAACTTGTAAAATAGAAAATGCCTTTTTCCTTGTGAAATGGACACACAGCTAGTAACCCAAGAAATGCAAGGAAAAGAACGTGGTGGTTCTCCTCTCTCAGCCCTCCTTGATCACTAATGTGTTTGCCATTATCAGGACTGGTGTAATTATTTAGGAATCCAAACAACACTTGTTATTCTTCACTCTTCATTACAGTGCAGTGTGTATTTTCCCCAAAATTAAAAATAAAACACAAACCCGGTAAAAAATTAGGAGATAACTATAATTCATAATAAAGATGAGCTTCCAGTCCAGCCATGATCAGCAAAGATTTAATCTGCATTTCCAGCTGAATCTACAGGGTTTATGTCAGGCATTTTCACAGGAAGGAACTGTTTCTTTGGCAGCAGGATTCAGGGCCCTGCACAGCTGTGAATACACTAACTGTGGCTCACAAAATAGTGAACAGAATGAAACCCCTCATCACTCATGGTTGACAGAAAGGATCTGAATTCACTGGTTCCAGATAGAAGAGCACTAAATTTGACTTCACTTTAAAAAATTATTGTTCTATAAAGCATAATTTAGTCAACTATATGCATACTTTGAAGCCGCATTTAAAACCCAATCTTTTTTCCCAATGCTATTTTTAGATCACCAAACAAAGACTTCTTAGCATATTAGTAAAAGTATAGCATTAGTATGTGAAATGCCACTCCAAAAACTTTCCACCTGAAGATGGTTATTCATGTACTTCACTTGACAATGAATTTATTATTTTTAATGAAATAATATGTCATACTTTGCAACTGAACACTTGCAAGAAAGGCAAATACTTCCTTCTAAAAACTTCTTTCCTCTCCCCTTTAAATTGTGAAATGTTGAAATGCTAGGGATAAA
>VYZP01076562.1:0-24034 GCA_013400635.1 Hypocryptadius cinnamomeus
GGGCCTGCTGAAGAGAAGTGTTGCTGTGTTCCAGAAAGGAGCTTTACTCCCCACACTTCACATATTTTGTAAATGCCAGAAAGGACAGTTAAGGATTTGTGTAAATATGATTTCAAATCTGCAGGAAGGGAGACAGGGAAGTTGGAAAGGAAAATCAAAGAAAATCTGATTATAGTTATTGATAAAGCAATTCTACCTGAATTTTGAACTTCGTGGCTGCGGAGAGTCCACTAGCCTGTTGTATGATGCTACCTGGGAAAAACTTCCTGCTCAAAATGCAAGGCAGAGCAAGTCAGAAAAGTTTGCATGAGTGGAATGAGGAAGATCAAGCCAGGTTTGTTTTTTTTTTTTTTACTTCTAACAAAAATGATATGGTTATCCTGTAGCTGGAGATGTATCTGGCTGATGAGATTTCAGATTCTGGAATAAACTGTGAGTCGTGCTACAACAAAGTCCAGATGTATGGATCCCAGCCCTACTGTACCTCCTTCTCATGCCTCTGAGCTGTATTCAGAACAGGAGACTTAATGATCCCTTTGAG
Organism: Hypocryptadius cinnamomeus; assembly: GCA_013400635.1. Classification (NCBI taxonomy): domain Eukaryota; kingdom Metazoa; phylum Chordata; class Aves; order Passeriformes; family Zosteropidae; genus Hypocryptadius; species Hypocryptadius cinnamomeus. The sequence goes on from VYZP01076562.1 coordinate 542, forward strand.
AGATAGGTACACTACTTTTTCAGAGACTTTTATGTGCTCAAGCTCCTTTTCAGCTCACAAATAAAAAAATCATGATGCATTTAGTAATAAATTGAGTGTTCTACATCTGTTCAGTTTTTAAATAGGTAAATATTGCAAATAAATTATTTTTTTAATATAGGTAGACCTAAACAGTTTGACATAAAAAATGGTGCAATAATGTATGTCATTCATGACAGAATACAAATTTAAAAGCAGAAACCGATATGAAATAGATGTGGCTGATAAAGATGGTTCCATCTATGGAAAACATGTCCCTAATATGATCCCTCTGTTTGGGGCCTAAGCGCCGTGGAAGCTGTATCATCAGTCCAGCTCCAGGACTTGGGGAGCAATATGAACCTGATCCATGTTTTCTTAAATGCAGAAACATGAGCCTCTGCAGAACCATGCAGTACATTGTGCCCATGAGACAATGCTGCACTAGTGCATGTTTGATTATATTTGCAAAATTCTCCCTGCAAAGATGGCTGGCTGCCATGGCACCCAGGGATGTAGTCAGCATTTCCAGCTGGGATACATCCATGCTCACACTGCACTTATCTGGGACCGTCCATTTAAAACCTGGATGTGAAGTCCCGGAGAGAAACCATAGAAAATTAATAATCGATAAATTATATCACTACATTGGGCAGGGAACTATTTTCTTGTCCATTAAAATCTATGGCTAGATTTTTCAAGCTGTATTTGTAGAACTACTGACTGTAATTTTCTAAGCATTAGTTTATTCTGCTTTTTATTTCCTTCTCTGTATTTTTAATTTTTTATTTCCAATCTTTTAACTTAACTGACTTACAAACTGTATGCAGTCTTGTATGTTCCATAATGAAAAACATTGTGTTTAAATAAATGTAGTAATGCTTCCTCCTCCACCAAAGTAAACTTGCCAATTTCTTTGGCTCTAAAATTCTCATTTTATTAAGACTGCATTTTGTATCAACTGAAAAGTTTTGATCTCACTTAAAGTACCATCATTAATTTCCTTTAACAGAAGACCATTGCTGGTAAAAATCAATGTTTAATCCCTCATAAATGTGTTACATCATAATATTTTATTGCATATACATATGCAATATTTTGTGGGATTTTTCCTAGAGGAAAGATATTAAGTATTCAGTAAGTATACGGAGTCTGAAGTTTGATAGGCAGCCCTATTCCTTGCTCTCAGTGAATACTTGAACATTATTGCAAGCCACAAACAATTTTGCAAAGCTTGTCATAGAAGCATTACATGCATTATCTTGACCCCAACTCATTTGCTTTTTTCACCTTCCGCAGCATTAAAGATATTTTGGACCTGTTTGTAGAAACCTAGGGAATAAATTCACTGTGAAGATTGAAGGTCTGGGTGAATAAATCATAAATCAAATACTAGAGAGAAAGCTACTAGATCACAGAGTTGTAGAATGTCCTGATACTCATCCTGACAAGGACCATTGAGTCCAACTCCTGGCCCCCCACAGGACACCCCAAGGATCACACCATGTGCCTGAGAGCATTGTCCAAACATATCTTGAACTCCATCAGGCTGGTGCTATCACCACTTCCCTGTTTGGCCGGTCCCAGGGCCAAGCCATTCCCTGGGTGAAAAACTTTTCCCTAATATTCAACCTAATTCATTCCCCTGACTCAGCTTCATGCCATTCCTTGAATCCTGTCACTGGTCATCACGGAGACAAGACATCAGTGTCCACCTCATCTTGTGAGGAAGCTACAGACTGTGATGAGGTCTCCCCTCAGTCTCCTCTTTAGGCTGAACAAACCAAACTGACTTCAGACTCTCCTCACACGACCTCCTCTAGAGCTTTCACTATCTTGGTGAAGGAAGATGGAAGAAAAGAGAGAACAGGAATGAAATCATATCTTTTGGAATATGAATAAAGTACTGTATAGTATTTCTGAATGTTGATTTAAAATTTCAGTCAACAGAAAAAAACCCAGCAAAAGTCTATTGTTATGTACAGAAACAAAGCTCCTTAAAGAGAGTAGGACAGCTAAAGGTAAGCACATGTATAAGTAGTTTGCTGAGCGATTGCAATTTGCCCTCCAAACATCTTTCCAAGGCTAATTATAAAACCCAGATTGAAAAAAGGAGCATTAATCCTTTCAATGAATATTGGGTTTGGAGGGTGGGGAGGTGATTTTTATTTTTATTGTAATTTTTAATATTATTACTACTACTATTGTTAAGAGTTATGGAACCTAACCATTGGTATCACATCCCTGAGCCCAGGGCCTATATACTTGTTCACTAGATCAACACAAAACTCAAGTGTAAAGACTGTAAAAATGTTGGCATTCAAGAGCAGGCAGCACTTTACATCCACTGTGCACGGATAGGAACAAAAAAAAAAGCAACAGACATTTGAGTCATTTGTGTTTCATAATATCTCCTGATCTACGCTTTAATATTAAGAAGCCGCATTAGGAAATGGCAATTTTGTTAATGCAAGAAGAAAGACAATTAGTTTGAAAAAAATATGAGCCCTTTAAAATTATTCCAGAGTGGAAATTACATGTGCATTATCAAAGATTAGCAGAAAATTCCTAAGAACAGGAATAGTTTAAGTGCAAGTTCAGAATAGGAAATAGGTATAGAAACATTTCCTGTGGGTGGCTGTGCTAAAATGAACTAAAATATTACTGTCTAAACTTTTTTGTATTCAGTAATTTGCCACTATTTTTGCCAGCAATTTACTAAGTGCATGCAGGGGGAAGAATTAAAAAAGAAGATTTAATTAAGGAATTCCTTAGAAACACAACAAGCCTCAGACACCTCATACTTAAAATGTGCAAGTTAATAGGGGACTTGCAGCTTTCAAATTCATAATTATGTCCCACAGCTAATTGTTTGGCACAATTATGTCCCTGAACAGTGTTCTGTTACCAAGAGAGATCTTGGAAAAGTCAGGAAAATCAGAAGGGCTTACTTGCCAAATAACAATTACTCGAATCTTAAAAATAAGCAAACAAACAAACAAAACCAGTTTGAAATAACTTTCACTGCAAAAGTCCTTGTTCACTTTTCTGGCCCTTCTGGGTCTGGGTCAATGACCTTGGGGGATTGCAGAAAAGAAGAGATTGATGCTAAGGAAGATTTAAACATCCTGGAAGAGGTTGGACAGGAAGGTAGCATCTTTAAAAAAGTCTTACTTTGTTTCTCAGACACTGGCAAGAAAAACAAATGTTATTAAAGAGATCCCCAAGAGCTGAGGCATTGCTAAAAAAAGATTTTTACCCAGCCCTCTGGTAACCATTTGTTTCAACATTCAAATCTCAGGCCTGTATGTTGCTTACAGTACTTTGTACAAATATTGAGACTGTGAAAGATTATCATTAAAGTAGTGCTCAGAGTGATAGAGAGAGAAATCTCTCTTCTCTCTTTCCAAAAGCTCACTTTCCACTTTTTGGTGCACAAGCACATGGTTTGATTGCATTGCACATGCTCCAGTCTCAGACAGTCTCAGGCACGCTGCCTGAGAGTCAATGGTATTAGTAAACAAAGTGTCATTTCAGCCAGAGACAAAGATTAAAACTAAATAATATGAGTTGGCCCTGTTAGGAGTTGTCTCCAGTGGCCATTTAGGTTCAGCCTTTTGAACTTCTAGCAGATAAATATTCTTCAGGATATGTTGAAACCTATTAAGACAACAGTTTCATGTAACTCAGTGCAACTAAACTACCTTACCCAACAGCATGTGCAGTTGTCATTGAAATAAAAAATCTGCTTCTTTATAATGCTGTAAAGGCATTACTAAAGTCATAGTTGAAGTCTGATTGCCTTAAACAGTTTATTAGTTGTTGAGAATTATTTAACACTGATGAAGAGGAATGAAGAAAATCAGGACAAAGAATATAGAGATCCTGTTTAGAAAATTCAAATTTTCATCCAAACACATACACAAAAAGGTGAAAAAGAAAGCTCCCTGTGGTTTACTGAAGAATTCATAAGAAGTCTTAGTACAACAAAAGTTTCAAGATAAACACATTAATCTCAATATCTGGGATATTTCAGAAAAAAAAAAAAATCAGCATTGTTGAGACGAGTCATGTTGTAATAATTAAACTTCCCAGGATAACAGGAAGACCATGAAGTAACTTGATGGATTAAGCTAATACTCCATCTAGTACAGGATTTGTTTTCTGACATTGGCAGAAGCTTGACATTTTCGGCTATCCATCCTTCTCATTCCCTAGGATGTACTACCACTGAATTACGGATATTGGAGGTCACATTGCTGCTTGTTTTCTAATACATATTATTTGAAATTTTAACCTGATGAAACCATCTGCTATCCTTGATCTCCTGTGGTGAAAAGTTCCCAAAGTTTACCACCCATTGTGTAAAGTATTTTTAAATATTTCAAACTGTTTTCAGTACCATCCAGAGTCCCCAGGTGTCTGTATTGTGGGAATTGGTGAACCATGGATCTGCATTCTGCTTACCATTACCTGCATGATTTGCTTGGTCATGCCTTCCCTTAGTCTCCTCTGCTCCAAACTAAGTAGTCAAAACTTTCTAATCTTTTTTTCCAACACACCTTCTGTATGCTTTGGATTATTTCCATGCTTTCTAGTACCTCTTACATCCCTCTTGAGATGCAGAGATCAGAACTGCACAGACTCAAGGTGTGACTGTATGACAGAGGGACAGCATCTTCGTTTTCTCAGCACTCTCAATCTTCTGTTTTCTATAATGGAGATATAGAATATAATTTACTGTAATTTTGCCACACAATTAGAGAAAATATTGTCCTCTTGTCTCAAAAGCCACTGCTGAATTATCTTCTAAACTTCTTAATTCAAAACCAAAAATGGCATATCCAAGGAAACTCCACACATCAGATTTAGAACAGTTCCCTGGGGTCTAAACTATTTTTTCTCTTCATGCTGCCTGAATAAATAGGTTTTGTACAAAGTGTGAGTATAAAGCAGATAAAATTTAAAGAATCTTCCTGAGCCTAGAGGCAGGCTGTGGCTTAGCTTTGTAGCCAATCACAGGTTCTGCTGGCAGCAACCATGCTGGAACGATGGCCAGGGGCTGTTACCCACGCTCCTCACACGATGGCTTTCGTACGTGAAATCACACGCCGCCAGCTCATAACATCTCTTACAACACGTTCACCCCCAAATCAAATAAAGTCACAAGCCAACAGACAATGATACCAATCTTTTGCCTGTAGGAGCGTGTTGCATCTATGCTTTTTTATTGAGTGAACACACAGCCAGACAACTACCTCATTTTGAATGGAGAATAAAAGGAAAAACAGAAAAGAAAAAAAAGAGGAAAAAATAAAAGGGGAAAAAAAGGGGAAGACGGGAAGAGAGGGAACTGAGCCTTTGATGTGATTATCACATTTTGGCAAACTTCCCTGGAAGTGTGAGTGAAGAACAATTCTTCATCTCAGTACTGGCCAGGTGAAAATGCAGTTGCTGTGCTCAAGCATAGACTCGTTTCTTTACATTTCTTCAAGGCGAGCAGAAAGAGAAAAACAGACAACATTAGGATTTATTTGATTTATTCCAGCCATGCAGGGAGAAAGCCGTGCTGCTGTTACCCTCTGATATGAAGTAACTTTGGGCTTTCCCCTCATGGATATTCTAGAGGCATTTGTGCTTCTCCAAGACCCAACATGCTCTAGGATGGAGGGCAGAAGGAGGAATAGGGTCACTCTGTCCCCACAGCCCCACTGCAAGACATAAGCCATCATAAAGCTTTTTTAGCCATGCTTCATAAAGCATTTATCCATCTCCAAAAGTGTGGAAAAACTGAAAACATACTGGTTACTATTTTTTCATCCTTGTTGTGTAGCCTAGTTAAAAGGAAGGTGGATATCTAATTGATCTTACTGGAGCAGATATTACACAGATAAAATTGGTTGTTTCTAGGTGTGCCAACACTCTCTGCATGTCAATATTTTAATCTCTAATTTTCACAAGAGAAGGATGTGCAGCATGCTTACTCATCTCCCACAGACTCCAATCCTCTCTGACACTGATGCTCTGCCTTCATGCACTCCCCAAAAATTAATATTTCTCTCATTACAGTAGCACAAATCACTATTGATAAATATAGCTAACAATCTTAAATACACAAAAGGCAGAAGAAATGAGTTTTATTTTACAAGGGACCTAAGGACCTTGCTCATCACCCAGGGAAGCAAATGTAAAAGTAATGCTAAGCATAACAAAGACAAAAAAAAAAGGAGATTTGAGGAAATCCAGCTATTAGTACTATCAACACACCCCAGAAAAAAAAGCATATTAATTTCCAAAAATTCTCTCCTCATTTCTTGCCAATTCAATTGTACTGCTGCATTGTGCTAGCCACCCATGTGGCTCTGGCTACAGTAAAGTTTCCTTACCAGCACCTTCAATCCTATCAGAATGCATCTTCTCAAAAAATAATTTGATTTCAGTAATGTGTTCCATTCTATAATTATATGTTTACTTACAGTAACTTGGGTGACTGAGGGTGATTTCTAACAAAATAATGATACTTGCATCTTTTGAATATCAATGAAATAAAAAATAAGTTTAGAATCCAGATAGTAATTAAAAGTCTAATTATGTGGTTGCCATTTCTCTTCACTAGATAGTTTTCTGACAGTATATAGTGTGTGATTAATAGGGGCATAAATAAGGAAATTAGCTGTTTTTAAAACCAAATCTTTTCTTTATCTGTGGTGGTGCATCCTCCCCCCCCACTTCTTCTCAAGCTGCACGATGATCTCAGAAATGCTCATTAGGCCTCAGCCTTGATGAACAGCACCTGGGCTAAGCTCCTCCTGAGCTTATCAAAAACGCTGTCCGCTCCCAGGAACTTGTGCTGTCTAAAAAGCTCCTGCTTTTTAATGAACAGCCTTGGAAACTTGCTTTTCCTGCCTGCATAACGACCCAAGTGAAAAAACATGTTTGTTATTGAACTTTAAAAGGAAGTTACTGACCTAAATTGTGGCCAGGATGAAAAACTACTGTAACTAAAGGCAACTTCTTATAACCCCGTTGTGTTGGATTTGCATGGCCAGGTGGATGGACCTCTGCATCCCTGTGGTCTTCCTTGGGCTGCAGGGCACAGCTGCCTCACCATGGTCTGCACCACAACCCTGTCTGCACAGGCTGCAGAGCAATCCTGGTTCCACAGGCTGCACGGCAACCCTGGTTCCACAGGCTGCAGGGCCACCCTGGCTGCACAGGCTGCAGGGCAGCCCTGGCTGCACAGGCTGCACGGCAACCCTGGTTCCACAGGCTGCAAGGGACCCCTGGCTGCACAGGCTGCAGAGCAATCCTGGCTGCACAGGCTGCAGGGCAGCCCTGGCTCCACAGGCTGCACGGCAACCCTGGTTCCACAGGCTGCAAGGGACCCCTGGCTGCACAGGCTGCAGAGCAATCCTGGCTGCACAGGCTGCAGGGCAGCCCTGGCTCCACAGGCTGCACGGCAACCCTGGTTCCACAGGCTGCAAGGGACCCCTGGCTGCACAGGCTGCAGAGCAATCCTGGCTGCACAGGCTGCAGGGCAGCCCTGGCTCCACAGGCTGCACGGCAACCCTGGTTCCACAGGCTGCAAGGGACCCCTGGCTGCACAGGCTGCAGAGCAATCCTGGCTGCACAGGCTGCAGGGCAGCCCTGGCTCCACAGGCTGCACGGCAACCCTGGTTCCACAGGCTGCAAGGGACCCCTGGCTGCACAGGCTGCAGAGCAATCCTGGCTGCACAGGCTGCAGAGCAATCCTGGCTGCACAGGCTGCAGAGCAATCCTGGCTGCACAGGCTGCAGAGCAATCCTGGCTGCACAGGCTGCAGAGCAATCCTGGCTGCACAGGCTGCAGAGCAATCCTGGCTGCACAGGCTGCAGAGCAATCCTGGCTGCACAGGCTGCAGAGCAATCCTGGCTGCACAGGCTGCAGGGCAGCCCTGGCTGCACAGGCTGCAGGGCAATCCTGGCTCTGGCGCCTGGAGCACCTCCTCCCCCTCCTTCTCCTCTGGCCTGGATGTCTGCAGAGTTGTTCCTCTCACACGTTCTCACCCTGCTCTCTCTGGCCACAGTTACATCTGGGCTACAACTTTATTTTAACCTTAAATACGTTATCACAGAGGCATTACCAGCCCTTCTGACCGGCCTGGGTTGGACCAGCAGCTGTCTGTCTTGGGGCCCGCTGGCACTGGCTCTGCTGGACATGGAGGAAGTTGCCAGCAGCTTCTCACAGAAGCCATCCCTGCAGCCTCTCAGCTATCAAAACCTGGCCATGCAAGCCCAACACAACAGGGTCATGAACAACCCCCATAAACAGCAGTCCTGAGTGAGATGCTTTGAGCTCTCTGGGTCCACAGCAGGCTACAACCAACTATATATATTTTCTGTAGAACCTTTGTTAAATTATTGCTGTTAAATGTTTAGACCTCAACCATTGGTCGATTCTGGGGCTAAGTTTGGCAAGGGGGGTCCCCTCTGAACCTTGTGGTTCTAAGGGTGGGTCTTTCTTTATTCCTTTAATCCTTACCTTTTCCCATCCTTACCTTTTTCCATGCCCAGCATCCACATCGGTAATTTCTGACAGATTTTCATTTCAGTTTGATTGTTTTTTAGATTTTAATTTGATTTTTTCTTTGTGTGCACTTAGTAGACTGAACCTTGCCAACCAACTTTGTATTAAACCTGCTTATGCCAATACCTTTGCCACTGATTCTTTAAGTGATCTCACAACACTCGTTTGAGACAGTGTCCTACCATATATGTTTCCAAAGAGAGTTTCGTTCAAGTGTCATTCAATGAACATCATTCAGAATGACAGGAAATACAAGATATAGATCTAAACTCTGAACTTTTATAAAATAGAGCAGAAAAAAGCAAGCAAAAATCACTGCTGCATATTTTTAAAGCCCTTGTTTAATGTTTGAGAAAACTATTTCTTCAACCTGCATCTGGTATTTTTCCAGCCCCCTAGCACTAATTTGGGCTAATCAGCATCACTGTGGGCCTCATCTCAAAACTGTCCTTTGGTTCCCTATCCTCAGGGTAGGTATCAGTTTTTCCAGAGAACTACAGGAAGGAGAACTGTGGGGTCACCTTGCTTTATTAATTCTACTTGTTATACATGCTTGCTCTTGGGCATCTTTGTTTAGCATATGTGTGCTCTCTTGAGTACTTTTTTATGGGAAGAAAAGGCCATGTCACCACTTTTTCAGACCCTTGGTAAATGATTCTCTTGTGAATGAAACTGTATAGTATTTTCATAATTTAAATATTGTGTCTAAGATTTCTATATAACTTCTAGGCTAATTGAAAATTAAATTTTCACAACAAGGAATTCCATGCAGTTCCAGTGGCTACTTGCCTTGTTTTCCATGCATGATTTCTGCCTCACATTATTTCTGAAGTTCTAGAGAAGCAACAGAATAAGTATCTTCAGCTTACAGATATGCTCTTTTGACATCCTTCAAAGTTTTAACAAGATGCACTTAAATGTGTTTACAGCCAAGACTGTAATTAGGAATTAAATTTCTAACTTATTTTTCAGATTTCATATGTCTGAATTTCTTTCCCCTAGGGAAGGGAAAAAAAACCACACAAAACCAACAAAACACTGATAATTGTATTAATTTTAAGGAATTTAATAACATAGATAAGGATAATTGCTCAGTTAGTTATTTAACATGCAATTAAGATGGGGATAGATGAAGAAATGCACTCTCATATGCTTGCGCTCCCAAAAGATAGAAAAGTTATATTATTTTAAAGTTGATCTAGGAAAACAATAGAAATAATCTTTTGCCTTGGAGGATGAACTAGACAGAGCTTCTGAGGATGCAACCATACCAACAAACAAACCAACCCCTGCTAAGGTTTGTTCAAGAAACATTAAGGAACAAGGAAAGACAACAGTAACAGGAAAGCATTCACAGACTATGATGTCTGTATATACATCTTCTGAATCTTGCAAAGCTAGCTGCTGTTTGGAGATCCAGGAAATGTGACTCTTGACACAGATTGTATTAGTAAGAATGCAGAAGGAGGGTTTTGGAGCATTACAGAAATCCAGGGCAATGAAAATATTCATAAAGCATTAGCATGAAAGAGTCTGAAGGCAGAAACAGAATTCAGGCACCAGGTAGGTATTCAGAGCTTGACACATTGACAGAATGGGTCAGTATAACAGCTCACGTGAGAAGAAAACAGCAGCAGCTGATCAGCAAGACATGTACAATGCCTTGAAGGTTAGAAGAAAAACATGGCATTTTCTGTGAAAAGGAGGTACCTGAAACACAGAAGTGAATTAAAGGGAGGGGCATTTATCAATATGACTGGTAAGAAGGAATTTAGACAAATGGGAATGTGTATGGACAGGAAAAGAATTTATGGCACAAGTTTTAGGTTCCATTCATTAATGGACTATTGGATTTAGAAGCTGCTTGTGACAAACGATATATTTAAGATCAAGTGACTGAAGCACACTCAGGACAGTGATTTCAAAGGCCTTTTGGACTAAGATCTACTGAGGTGCAATGCAGTGCAAAGAAAAACACAAACTGTGGACTGAAAAGTTCTGAAAGATTTAAGAGTCCTCACCATGTGCGATTCCACATTCATTTTAATCCAAGACAAATTTTTCATCCCTCTCCTCGCCTTCAGTTTTAAATAATTCAGCACATGCAGACTGATTTTATAGCATTTAATTGCACTCTCCAGGGATAGGATACAACACAGAATACAAGGTTTTCTCCGTGCTGGTTGTTTTCTTGTTGCTTCTGGCCCTTAGGAAGAAATGTGGACAAAGGATCCCTAACCATAGGATCCATACTGTAGACTAGGAGTCAAAGATCCCTCAGCAGCTTGGCAACTGTACTATACCAGCACTCAGGGCTTGGCAAGGAAGTCTGACCCCTGATCCTGCTGTAAGCCATTGCACCATGATATCTGCCCTCACCCCTGGCACCTGTGCAGTCCACTGGCTTTGGCACTGTTTTCATGCTGTTTATTGTGGGAACAGGCATCACACTGGGGTAAGAAATTTATTCAAATGCATTTGCATCCATGATTGATTCCTTAATAAAAGGTTGAACTAAAAAAGAAATTTCTACTATTGAAAAGAATTAATTTAATTTTATTTCATTTTTAAAAAACATACACTCCTCTTTGTTACCTGTTTCAAAACAGACCAGAAGCCAGCACCATCCCTCTGTCATTTCTCAACTAAACACTGGGGTGATCCTGCAGTAGTATCCCAGCAGCACAAACAAGTTTCCCTTTCAGTGTGATCTGAGGAAGCTGCAGGCTATTCTTGCTCTAAGAAACGAGAAAGACTTTCACCTTTAAATCCAGTTCACAGGAAATTTAGACGTAGACACTGAGTCAGCATTGGTGTGGTGTTTCAAAGTCTCAGATACAAGCACTGATATCAGGAGCTCTCTGATTTAAAAGGAATCAAGTTTAACTTTTTTTTTTTTTGAGCAAGTATTTTACTTTATACTTACAGCCCAGTAACTGAAAATAATGCCTGGACAGATGCTGAGGACTCCGTTCAAACAAGACACTGAAATTTAAGGACAAGAGCAGCCACTGTAAACAATTTCTCCTAGCACTCTCAAAGATCAGTATTAGAATACAGAAAACCATTAGCTTGGCTAATGTCTCCCTTATTTCATTTAATTTACTACCATGGTTTTCCCAGGGCTCCCACTGCCTGGTTTCCTCTGACTGCTTTTAAAGAGGTAGCATACATCTCTGTAGCTGTTCTTGTACAACCACCTCTGTCACTGTTGAGATGTTACATTTTCAGAGGCTCTCCACCACAGCCCTGATTTGGGAGAATATCTGATTTTCAGTTCAGTTTTTGCAATCATTCTTTATATATTCACTTGTCCCTATTTATGTTTTGATTAAAAAACTTTCTCAGCTTGAATCAGGAGATTGGTAAGTTGCACTGAATTGGCTAAGCAGGGGATAAACCCCCTTAACCAGGACTGTTGTTCAGTGTCCCAAAGTAGACCAATTCAAAATCAATTTAGGCAGATAACTAAAAGGTTTCAATGAAGCAGAGCACAGATAAGGATACATAATAATTGTTCTAATTTAAGGCTAAATTTTTAGGTGGTTGTTAAATGCTTTATTTTGTCAAAGTACAGTCACAAAGCTCATTGTATTAGACTCCTTGAAAGAACTGAAATCTATAATTCCCAAATTAACCCTTTGCTAGTTTTCTTTTGTGCATCAGACCCAAGAAACTCTTTGCTTGCCACACATATATGATACGATCTATATCATATACATGTACTTCTATGGAAAGGATACTGTAATGGTTATGAAGAAAAAAATGGGGTTTTGAAATTACAGGTGACAAAAGCTATGGGGAGAGGTGTGAGGGACATATACTGCTGAGGGAAAAAACCAAGCTTCTGAGTGGAATACTGTCTGTAATGGAGAGTGTATAACAACAAACTGTAATCAGTGAAAACAAATGGAGCAATTACAAAATTAATCTTTGGGGTAATGCATATTTTTGTGTCATTGTTGGTATCCTAATTTATCAACATATTTCTAATTACTGTTACATGTCTCAATTTGAAGAAGAAGAAAAAGGAAGAGAAAAAGACTGTGTAAAGGTAGATTGTGTAATGTCTCTGCCACTTAAAATCCAGGTACTAGATACTAGACACTCATGGTTCTCCCCTTGTAATGTGAAGTAGTGTGACTAAGGAAATTGGCTGATGTCATTCTGAGATCAGCTTATTTCAGAACAAGAACATCTGGGTTTTTTCCAGTTTACATGTTATCACCATGAACATGAATATAGCTTATAGCACTTACACATCTTCATATAACTGTAAAGTTATTGATTAAAGATGGGAAAGTTTAGTTCTTGAGATAAAAAGGACAAACCTGTTCTACTGTAAGTAACAGGACTTTTTTTTAAGAAAAAAAATAAAACATGGATATAAATCATTCTCATGGATTTATAGTTGTTGCCTATAATCTAAAGAGAACTTGTGAGAAGAGCATTCTATTACTTATCTATTTAAATTTGTTTCCCAAACACTGGAAGAGTGATATTTCACCATCTGCTACTGAGTAGCTCATATCAAAGCCTCGTTCATCATCCTTAGCCTGTTACATTGCAAGAATTTATAGAGCAACAGCATCAGCAGAAACCAGAATTCCTTTTAAAACACAGGGAAAATTTCACATCTCTTCAGTAAATCATACTTTCCATAGAAAGGACTTTGATTAAATGTGACATTGCTGTTCAAGGGATGATCCAAACTTTGGGTCTGGTCAATATGTCCAGCAGATGGTTTCCAGTGATTCCGCTGGGTTTTCAGCAGGTGGCTTCCAGGAGACCTTCCACAGCTGAATTGTACCAGAGTACTGCATTCAGCTTTCACTAAAGTTCTTTACCCACTCAATGCCCTTCAACTACTTCATGAAAAATACCTAACAGTGTCATCTGCAAATGCTGGAAATCAATAAATTTGGTCACAGACTGCCTGAAACTGTCTTTTGTTCACAGAGTGCAAGCGTGACTCCGCAGCACTTTGCTTTGCTGCCAGCTGTATGGGTGAAGACAGTTTGGATGGGCTCCAAGCAATAGGCCAAAAGCTGCAACATGCTTTTAGTGACTGAGTAGGAAAACACAACAGCCACAGGCCCATCATTGCTTACTTTTATCAAGTATCAGCTGGTATAGCACCTTCTAAGTCCAACAACACACTTTGCAAGGGATCTTTTGCATCGTACTTTGTGTGATAATTTTTCCAAATTTTCACCTCATATTTCAATGCAATATATGAATCTCAAATCACTGCGAGATACAAGACATCTTTTGACAAATATAATTTTGACAATACATTTTTCTTGGCAGTACACATGATACATTTAACTTATCTCTGTAGGTGAGTAATAATAAACACCAAGATAATATTTTTATGATTTTCATTACCTGTTGCTTTTTATTTTTTCCTAATATACCCATTTACCTGAAAGCTGAGAATTTGAGGTATTGGGCTTGTATGAAAAATAACAGCCTCAATCTATCATGAGCCTGATTTTTAATTTGAAATGTGGTCTGAATGAGAACTGTGTTGATCTCCATGTTGTAACTGAGATGATCCCCACTGAATTCTGCAGAGCTGTAGTTAGTCAGTCAGTTTAGGACACAGCATTCCAGTGAACGCCTAAGAACAGGTATTGTAGCCCAGGCAAAGCAGTCTTAAGGTATTGACATAGGTATGCTTCTAGGTTGAGAGCTAGAAATGACAGGGAGATCATCTGAGAGTTCCTTGTTTAAGGTGTAAAATGTTTTGCTCTTGTTAAAATAACCAATGAGAAAGGATAGGCACTAAAAAACCTTTGCAAACCTGGACCTCAGTGACTTTCAGCAGTGCTGTTTGAAATGGATGGAAAGGGATGGAAAAGATCACAAGAAGCAGAGTCTCAGATGGTTTAAATGATCAATGCTAAACTACTATCAATTCATTTACACTGAAAGGAAATCTGATTCCTTGAACATGAACTGAATGTTTCATTAAATAGAGTAATAAAGAAAAAGCCACTGAAGGTGGGGTTAGAAAAAACCCCAACATATCTTGTTGACATGTAGGACACATTTCATTTTAAAAAACCAAATTCTATAACATTGGTTGCCCTCATGAACTGTTTCCAAATCATGTATATATATATATATATATATATACACTAAAAACCTGTCATTTTTAAGAGTATAACTCTTTATCTTGTATTCTGTCTAAGATTCTTAAAATCTAAAAGTACTTCTCAAAGAAACATAAAAAGATTTTTTTTTTTATCTAGAGGAAGCTTCAAATAACTTCAAAAAACTGGTGAAAGAGTGAGTTATTATTTGTCACTCAATAAACATGTCAAGAAAACAGTAGAAATTATGTTGGGTCAGGAAGCAGTCATTGTGTCTATGAAAAGAAAAAACCTCCACCAACACAACCATCACAGAATCTGATTCCATCGTTTCCTCTTTTCCGTACAAAAATAATAGCCTCAATTCTATCACACAACTTAATATATGTTTTCTATTTTTTCCAAATGTAATGAATTTAAAGAACCATTTTGTTAGCCTGAGTTAACACCTAAAAACCTATTTCAATGAGAGCCCTATGATTAAATTGTAAATGAGTGGTTGAACAGTCCAGAACAACTGTCTGGGAAAGGGTGATCTTCAGTAATTACTTTTTTATTCCCTACAAGACCATATGTGTAGAACTCCTGGTCTAAAGGGAATGTAGCATCCTGCAGACTACACCAATTTTAAAATGAGCTAAGTTATAGTAGATAATTCAGCAGGCATGCTGTAGAAGTGAGATTTGCACTGCCAATTATTTTGTGAATTGATTTTTTTTTTTTGTCATAACACTTTCATAAACAATGATGTGCTAATATCACAGAACTCTTTCATCCACCATCCCTCATGCTAGCACTGCCCTGGTTTTATAAAGAAGTTGTAGATTTTCTCACAGAGATGGTGGGGACTGGACTTGATTTAAAAGCTACTAAATTCAACAAGATTATTAACTGAGCTCACAGGATTACACCAGTAACTGAATGTCCTACCCCAAATAGGGACATTATAATTTTGAGATAAGTTTCATGTGTATATATATATATATTTATGTATATACATGCTCACATTTATGTATAAAATTATGCTAAATCACCATGTAAATGAGAAAGTTCCTATCCATCTTTAGCAATTATTTATCAGTCATATATCCCAATGAGCTAGATACATAGATGTTTTGAAAAAGGCTGAATTCTTCACCTTGGTTGGATTAACTGTCCCTGTAATGTGAGATGAAATTCCATCCTAACTTAGTAAGAATTATGAGTTAAAACTCAGGTCCAAAATTAAGTATAAAGCTGATAGACAAAGTCATAGATAACTCCCACAAGAATTGCAGTTTTCTGACATAAGTAACTCTAAATTTTTGTTAGTAAATCTGAGAATTGTCCTGAAAAAAATATTAGACTCATCTCTAACTTTTATGTTGTTGATTATCACTTGTTTTCAGCTGTTTCTCTCTATCGAAAATATATATCAACTCTGAATAGGTGAGTGAAACTCACTCATAGTCATGTAAAAGAAAAAGAAGTTATTTATGTTCCTCTTGAAGTCTGCTATAAGGGCAAGAATATTTTTTTTCTTTGTGTTGCAGGCTCAGGCACAACAACCTTCTCAGCTTCACTAATTAATCTTGTCCCCATTGCTGACTGCACAGGTGATGAGACTCTCCACTTGTCACCTAAGAAATACAGTTTCTGTAATAGAGAAAGGTTTCTGTCTGTGAGAGACTTAAAACCTCTATTAAAAGGTTTAAAAAAGTTCTGGAGACCTTGCCCATATAATTGAAGAATATTGTAACTTTGAAGTTTTGAAGTATAAACTACTAAAACTTGTTTCGTTTGGGTTTTTGTTGTTGTTTTTGTTGTTTTGGGGGTGTGTTTGTATTTTTTTACCAAGTTCCCATTTAAAACCAAAGTAACAACAGCTACTTGATAAATAATTTTCTTACGCATGCCAGACAGTCATTTACCTGCAGTATTTGGGTTTTCAGTTTGCAAACTGTCCAGCTTCCTAGGAAAAGAAAACCACATTCTTATTAACTAATTAAAATGCTTGCAGTACTAGATAATTGTTATTTTTCCCATGGCAACCAGAGGAAATGATCTTTTGAGGGGAATACCCTAAGAATTATTTGCTACTATTATGGTGAAAAGAGAATACGTGAGAATTCACACTCAGCCAGGTGGGTTGATAATGAAGGTGAAATAAGCCTTTGTGACATTTTGCCAGTATTGATAGGGTGTTTTCATTTATCTTCCACCTACCCTGTTTATTAGGAATTGATTTCCAGCAGGCACTACTTGAGGAAGCAGTCTGAATTGCCCACAGTTGGAGTGAGCAGTACTGCTGGTGTTTATTACAAGCAGACCGTAAGGTCAGCATGTTTATTCCCTCGGCCGCTCGCCTTGATCAGAGACAGCAGCACCATCTGACTGAGCCCCTGAGGACCTGCCAGTGACAGGGCTGCTGCTGCGTGGTGACAGCTGGTTATGACACTGGCCACAGCTGCAACCCTCAAATGCGTGCTTCTTCCACCCGCTTCTAGCTGCCCCCCTCCTACCTCCCATGTCATTCTCCATGTTTGCTCCAAATTGCTGCCTCTTTGTTTCTGCCACCCTGGGGCAGGGGGCTCAGGGTTCTGGAATATCACTAGTGACTGCCTGGCTTGGCTTCCTGCCTTGGCTCTCTGCTTCACCACTGCTTGGCAACTGTTTTTTGCTAGCTGGACTCCTGCAAGCTCAGAGCCAAACCAGAAGGAAGTGGGAGCAGTTGTTCTGAGTTAGATTTTGAAGTCTGGGAGTTTGAAACCAGATTTTTTGAGGACAATTAGGATAATGTGAGGATAATTGAGGAAACTTAGTTGAAAGCAGAGAACGAAGCTCAAGATTGTCAAGAGCAGCTCTATGACTGATCTGAATGCGTCTACTGTGTAGAAGACCTGAAATTTGCTTGGATGTTTATGAAAACATCATGCTGCTGCCTATCCTAACAGATTCAACAGGGTATGGGCTGTTCTTGTGCCTTGAAGAAAAGGACAGAACACAGCTGTGCTCCTGCAGCTGAGCTCTTTATCCTTTCCTGCCACAGTCCCAAGGACAAGGCGGCCTTGTATATTCAGGTGGCTGGGAGAAGTGCCTGGGTCAGACTTGGGCCCCAGACAATTCCTTGGCATCACCAAAACCATGGCAGCATTCATGTCTATTGGATGCAAAATCAACAGTCACGTATCAAGACCTGAACATATGTCCTGTCCATATTTAGTATATCAATAGGTTTGTAGTCAGTAATTCAGGCATAGGTGCCCTGACATTGTGACCTTGGGGTAAGGCTTGGAAATTTCTTGGCATACTAAAAGTTGGAAAAGTGTTCAATGGTTTTGGTTTTTTTTTCTGTTCCTGTGCCAGAGGACAGACCCCACCTGAATCTGCCAAATTTTCTCTCAGAAACAAGACCTTGTCATCATCCTAAAAGGCATAGAAAGTAGAATCTCAAGCTTTCCTTCCATGTCATAATTTCTAAACTCTTAACCATTCTTGTTGCCTTCCTTGTTTAAGTGGTATAAATCCTTCTCAAGTTACAGCACCAAAAATTGTCTGCAGCACTCGCTCTGAAGTCTTAACAAGTCTGAATAGAGAAAAATTATTATGAGTGGGTTTTATATACTACATTCCTATTTATACATTCAAGTAGATTTCTTGCCTTTCTCACAAGTGTAACAATATTGATTCCTATTTAGCTTCCTATTCAGTCCCTTAGATCTTTCTCTGCAGAGCTGACATCCCACCAGTTAATCCCTGACTTTTTTTTTGCCTAGCATATTATTCTTTTCCAGGTAAGGGGTCTCCCTCTTGTCCATATTTAGTAGTATATAGATTTTTTTCAAACCAAATTATCAAGATAATTTTGAATTCTATTTTTTTTTAAGTCCAGAGCAGTTCTTAAAAATGCACCCAAAAAGTAGTTATCAATGAATCATTGCTAAAATCAAGAGGTACTGAATGTGGAACTGCATGAAAGGTTGGGTTTGTTAAATGTTTACCATCGTTAATACAGATTATAAAAAGCAGGTGATAGAAGCACCATGTTTGAGCTGATCCTACCCAAATATTCATGCAGAACACATTTTCTTAAGTGCTTACAATAATATCACATGCTGTTCTCCTGTCCATGAGCCCTTATATTCTGCTTTCTGAAATTAGATCTGTTCAATATGGTTTGTGCACTAATCCATGTTGGTTTTTTTTCATTTCCCTATTCCTCTTTCCAGTATTTCTAAATGGCCAATTGGATTGTTTATTCCAAAACTTTTGGAGGCCATTAAAATTAAACTTATTTATATGCATCATTCTCCGGCTTCTCCTTTGCTTATGCTGTTTTCCTTGTGGACGGAAAGATACCAAATAAACAATTGTGTTTTCTACCCCAGAATAAGACTGATCAATTGAAATGCTCACCAAGTAAAAGAATTGATTTAAATTTAATGAAAATCTAATGGGTGAATCATCTAACCCCGTTCAGTCAGGATTAAACACAGACAACAGTTGAAGTAAAAACAAACAAGAAGGGTGGGTTTTTCTTTGTCTTCAGAATGTTCCCAAACATGGAACAGAAATCAAAACTGTGCCTTCTGCACATGACTGACATAGTTTACAAGAGAATGATGTTGTAAACCAAAATCCATTTTGCTTTGGCAAAAGCAATAATTTAAAGTGTCTTGAGAAATTACCTAAATTTCTTTACTTCAAATTAAGTAATGAAATAACATGAAATAAACAGTCAAAAGCTGCAAAACCAGGAATTAAAAATTGGGTCAAATTTTCCAGACACACAGGAGAATAGATTGAAGGCACAGGCATTGTAGAATTGACAACACTACGTTTGAAAAATTACATAAAATTAAAAGCAAGCAGAAGCTATAGGAAGAGGTTCTCATCCTGTTACTCTAGAAGGAGAATTAAATGTGCTATTTAGAAGATAACAATGTTCTTAATGAAAAGCATGAGTTTAAGATTCTATGGAGAAAATAGCAATAAACCTGACAGAATAATACCCCACTGGCTTACAAAGTGCGCCCAAAGGGACACTGGCCAAGCTAACTGAAATTAAGGCAGCCATTAAACACTTTTTTCAGTCTTATGCGTTACTCCCAGATAAACAGAGCTCATATCAATGACATCGACTGCAAATTAAAGGTTTGGGGTTGTGTTGAATTGCATTTTTTTTTTTAATTCTCCTGCTGACCCCTATTTATTTTAGATTCCAGGAAAGGCAAATCTCCAGGGCTAGATGGATATCAGATCCATTTCATTAGGGCAGTTAAAAGGTAATTGCTCTGTTTCTGACTTTAGTTTAAAAATTAAATTTTAAAAAATACTATTAAACCCACATTATGACATTTACATATTTTATATAAAAATATCTGACCTACTGATGAGAGTTATCTGTACTATCTCTTGTAATGACAGTCAAATATCACAAAAGTATCATGTCCAGTTCTCCAAGAATTCCCTAGGCTAAATTCATTATAGAAGTATTTTTAATTAAAAAACACAGATTGAATAAAAAAAAGCATTGCGTAATTAAAAAAAAAAAAAAAAAAAAGGAAGAATGGGAAAAGAACAATTCCAAATTAAAAAATCAGAACAATTCTGTGTTTAAAATTAATTTTAAATAAAACCAAGATGGGATTATGCTCTGGTCATTGGTGTATTATGGGAGCATGGCCCTGACTGCAGTGGAGAAGTGGCATCGTCTGTGGCTCACTCTGGCACCTCACCTGCTCTCTATGACTAAGCTTGAGAAGGAGTCTGGCAGCTGCTTTCAGAAACCCTGTATGTTCACCTGCTTGGCTGAGAGCTGAACCTCTAAGTAGCCTTCTCTTTTCACCTTGCAGGATTTTGTATCCTTTCACCAGACAGCCAAGAGAAGTTTGAAATGGAGAGTGTTCATGATTAGTTCTTCAAACTTCTTTTTCCTTCTGACTGAAATCACTCCAGCCTTTTCAAGGCTGACATTCAGTGTTCAGTAGCTTCTTTTTCAATCCATTTAAGAGAGAAGGGGAAACAACCTACCACGTATTTTACTGGTGGCATGTATGGCTTTGTAACACATTTCCACTAAGGATCTCAGTGCAGGAGAACCTTAGGAGAGACCTCTACGGAAACACCAAGGCTAAGTTTTCTGAAAGATGAGGAACCGCATTTCTGCACAGAATTTCTGCTCTCGCCTGTATTAAGGACCTGTATTCTCGCCTGGAATAAGGACCTTGAATAAAAATCTAATAAGAAGCAGAGAGAGTAGAAAGATGTAAGGAGGTGTGCTTGGGTAACTAGGTAACAAGTGTCCTGCTGCCACTCATAGGGGCTGGAGTAGATTTGCTTGTTAAAATGCTGGAATTGAGTCGTGGTGCATGGGCAACATTAATCCCAGAACCAGTACCATGTAAGAAGACTCCCTCTTGATATATGGAGGATTTATATTCATATTTTCAAGTTGTACCACAGCGCAGATTTTGGGTTTCTGGTAAGACTTCACAATACAATGCCTTGATTGGTCTGGGTGATTTTCTTCATTTTGCTTAAAAGAGGAACTAGAATGCTCCTAAAGCTGGTTCTTCCTCATTCAGGGGTATTGGGTCTGGCTGAGATTGAGATAACTTTCCCCTCAGCAGCCTATACAGTGCTGTGCTTTGCAGTGGCAGCTGCAAAGGTGTTGGTAACACTCCAGTGTTTTGGCTACTGCTGAGTAGTGCTGGCACAGCACCAGCAATGTCTCTCCAACATTCCACCCCTGTCAAGGGCCTGGGAGTAGGTCACAGCTAGGACAGGTGACCTGAACTGACCAAAGGGATATTCTATACTCTATGACTTCTGCTTGGATTTAAAAGGTAAGGAAGGAAGGAGAAAGTGGTGGCATTCATTATTTAGAATGTTTGCTTTCCATTACATGTATTGAAGACCTGTTTCCTGGGAAGTGGGCAGATATTACTTGCTGATGGGAGATAGAGAATAAAATCTTTGGTATTTCCCTTTGCTTGTTCATGTGCAACCTTTCACTTTTGCTTTAGTAAACTGCCTTATCTCAGAGTACAAGTTGTTCTCCATCCTTGTTCAGCTGAGAAGGGGGACTAATAGAGCAGCTTGGTGGGCACCTGGTGTCCAGACAAGGTGAACCCACCTCAGCAGGAGACAGTCCTTTTTCTCAAATATCCATAGCTGAGAATAACCCTGAAGTGCACCAGATAAAATTTTTGGCAGCTCTCATTTCTTTGTACCCCAAAGCCCTTTTCCTCCATCTCCAGGGCAAATAGCAAATGAACAGCACAGATGAGAAACATCAAATTCTCTTCTTGCTACACTGCATCGTGTGAATCTGACTGTAACACCGAGCGAGGAGATGGAGATCACTCTTGCTGAAGCTACATGCTTACTAGAATTTATTGATGTTCATTAAATGAGAAGGCTAATCTGCTCAGCAGATCTCTGACTACTACTTTTATAAACTGATCTGAATGGAGAGAGATGATAAAAATAGTGTCCTATGTAGGTTTCTGTAAGGAGAATTATTTATCTATAAAGTTATTATTTTTACACTTTGTTGGAAGT
The DNA here is from genome assembly GCA_013400635.1 of Hypocryptadius cinnamomeus. NCBI lineage: Eukaryota > Metazoa > Chordata > Aves > Passeriformes > Zosteropidae > Hypocryptadius > Hypocryptadius cinnamomeus. Next base: position 22,768 of record VYZP01076562.1, read on the forward strand.
GGATTTCTTTCTCTGACAATGAAATGTAAATGGATTTCTGTATATTCTTTATAGTTTAGAAATGTGTTAGTACAATTGCTTTGGCTCATGCACTTAAAATATGTATATAGATTGAATTGAGCTCCTATTTTATTAAGATATTTTGTTAAAAAAATCTGCAGCAAATATTAATTTTCTAAAGCACTAAATTGCCATTTAAAAAAATATAATTAGAGAAGGTTAAAGAAGTGGGTTTTTAGCCTGCTTCAAAATCACACCCTTTATTGACTAAGAAGACAACATTTTAAAAATGTATCACCAGATAGCCCAAGTAAGATCACTGAAATTTTATCGGCGTAACTATAGTCAGAATTTTGTGTCTCATTTCCTTGTCTGTGATGCATGTGTTTTGCATTTCTGTTAGCCTGGATAACAAGCACAGACTTCTGAGTTTCATACTCTAATTTGTTGATTTAGTCAAAAAATTTGGTGCTCATATTGCAAAAAAAATTTCCTCTTAATTTTCTTTCCAATAGATTATCTAAAAGAAAAAAATACTTCTATTGTTCTAGATTCCATTAAGGCCTAAATTTATCCAAATAGTTAACCAAAACTGACCTTATGTTTCCATTCAATGTTTAAACACGCTCTTAGAGTTGTTTATATTTATGATTCACTTGCTCTCTTAATTAGACGTCTTAGACTTCTCCACATTGTAATTCTTGCTTCAATATTGAAATTAAAAGGAAAGGTTAGCACAGCTTTATTAACTAGTGATTTCCTGAGGGAAATAACCCAACAGACCTCACTGTATAAACACTTTTGTAATGCCTATCAGTAGCAATTAACAGGGACTTTAGCATTTTAAAATCCTATTGGAACAGTCCTTAAGAGAAAATCAGGGAGGCTTGAGTATGTTCCAGTCTTTTCAAGGCTGACATTCAGTGTTCAGTAGCTTCTTTTTCAATCCATTGAAGAGAGAAGGGGAAACAACCTACCACATATTTTACTGGTGACATGTATGGCTTTGTAATACATTTCCAGTCAGTTTTTCACAAGGGCATTAACTGCCGTTAAGAACACACATGGTTCGTTGCATTTTCATCTGACCACCTTTAAAGGTATGTTGCCTTCATATAATCCACATCCCATTATGGGTTTGAAGCCAAAATAATTTTCTCTAAATTTGAAAAAGAATCCTACCCAAAGTACCATTAACAACCCCCCCCAACTGTTTGACAGGCTTCCTTTTTCTTCCAGGGGAGTCCTCTTCCAGGTACTTGCCTCA
>VYZP01076563.1:0-11853 GCA_013400635.1 Hypocryptadius cinnamomeus
CCACCTCCAGTCCTTCCTTGGACACCTCCAGTGGTGGGGACTCCACCCCTTTCCTGGGCAGCCCCTTCCAATGCTTGCCAGCCCTTTCTGTGAAGAAATTCCTGCTGAAAGAAGGACAATGGGGATAAATGTGTGATTCAATATGCACACCAATGGCATGTACTTTTACACTTCTCACATCTCACATCTTCATGATTAACTTGTTCACATGAAGGTGTCCCCTAACTTAATGACACATTAATGATGTCACCTCATGTGGAGATGATATCTATTAATTTTTAGCAGGTTTAAAGCAACCTTACACTTTTCCTGTAACAGTAGTTGGGGAGCAGCTGAGTTCAATACGTGGTTAATATCCTGCATCAACCCTTTAAATCCTTATCAATAGTTGGATCAATTCTTATTAGCAAACTTTGTAGGGCAGGTCTCACTGGCAATGGAGTTCAATAAGAAGATTAGCATCTAAAATTCACGGAGAGCTCTTGGTTTACTCAGTAAATTGAACAATCCATCACGTTGCTGAACTCAGGCCCAGTGGGCATTAGAAAGACTCTGTGGCAATTTGCACAGAGTTCAGTGACACAGATCTACATTGTCTCTAAATAAATTAAGGTTCAGCTTGCAATTAAATATTTCAGAGGCTGGCCTCTGATCATCCTCCTCTTTACTGTTCATTTGTCCCTGTTGTCTCTAAGCCCTTTACTCTTTACTGTAGTCTGAGGTCTCCACATTGCTTCCAGTGTCACCTAGGGGTTTCCAGTTCCTGTTCTACACTTAAACACTTGAAATGGGGTAAATGAATTCTGTTTTGTTCAAGAGACAGGTAAGAAGTGGTTCAGGTTGGAAGGGAAATTCAAGACCTTCTAATTTGAGTCCCCCTGCCATGAGCAGGGACACCTTCCACTATCCCAGGTTGCTCCAAGCCCCATCCAACCTGGCCTTTGACACTTCCAGGGATCCAAGGGCAGCCACAGCTTCTCTGGGCACCCTGTGCCAGGACCTCCCCACCCTCACTGGGGGAAATTTCTTCCTAATAGCTCATCTAAATCTACCTCTATGTGTTTGAAGACATTCACCCTGGTCCTGTCACTCCATGCCTGTGCAAAAATTGCCTGTGGGATGTTGAAGATTCCATTGCTCAGTGTTCTTCACTTATATTTTTCTCCAATTAAAAGTATAAGATGGAGAACGGCACTTTAAAGAGTTTTTTTTCTCCTTTCCATTCCCATCTTTCAATGGTCTTTTACTGTCAGACTGCTTAAATAAAGGCCCCAGTGATGCTCTGTTTCTCTCTTCGGAGAACTGCACATTTCTTTCTTCCTGAAATTGCCTTACCAGGTAATAATCTGAGAATGGCATCACTTTAAGAGCACCTTAATGGACAAACACTACTCATATTCAAAACAATGTGAGAATTTTAATCAATCAGGTTTTTGATATTTGGGCACCAAGATTATTAATGGGTATTTTGAGACTATATGAGATCATGTTCTGGGATAAATACATGGATACAGCTTGAGAAGTTCCTGCCTCTGGTAGGAAATGGACACCAGCTACTGGCACAGCTTATGAACAGAAACATGACCAAGACCAGAAGGAGATTCAGCAGGAAAACTGGATTAGTGAAGGAGAAGCATTTGATCTCATTCGTGTTCTCAGAAATAGACACATTTTACAGACCATAAAGCAACACCAAATGTCAAAAATCTTCTCAACAGTGACTCACTTGCCCTTTTTCCTGCATCCTACACAGCTGCCATGTGTTTAAGGTTAGTGGGAACTGCCCTTTGGGGAATTATCTCTACTAGAGCTCTAAATACACTTTTCTGAAGTGTTCAGTCAAGGAGAACCATAGGAATGGAAAAATCAAAAATCTACTGGCAAGCAAAAGATAAAGATCTAAACTTGTAGCAGCCTCTCGGATGTCACAGCTTCCACATCCACCCAGTCACCAGGACTTACTGCCCAGGCAGCTCAGGACAGGCCCAGGATCTGAGAGGATTCAGCTCTTTTCCAGGATACCAAACAGCTCTGCAAACAGGGAGCAAGAAAGGGAATAACAGTTTTCTTTCCCTTTCTTATCTCCCAGGAGATCTGGTAACCTCTTAAGCTACAGGTGGAACGGTTCCTTTGAGCATTCCAGGGTTCTCCTTGGGCCTCAGGATGGTTGCTCTTCCTGAAGCCCCAGAGATACCAGTGCTGTTTCTCACTCTTGTCAGCAAAGTACAATATTCAGAAACTTTTGACAGTCAGTGTCACCTGACTGGGTTTGGCTCTGGGGACAATTCCATGGTTAAAGGACAGACGTGCAGAGTTATTTTCATGTGGCTGAATATCAATCAGCTGCAGGAGACAAGAAAGTGCAAAATGACCTCAGAAAAGCCCAGGCAGTTCTGGAGGCCAAGTGGGACACATTTTTTGGGCAAACACTCTGACTCTCTGTTCTTTCCACTGCTGCTGCATCTGCCAGCTTCAACAGAGCATCCTTTCCCTGCCAGCTCCAAACAGCGTGTTCTGAGTCACTGTGCTCCTCTCCTGCTCTAACTGCACTTTCCCCTAGGGAATTTATCCCAAGTTTATTGCAAAGAGAGGTGTCAGTGCTGAGGTACAGGGCATTCTGTGCTAAACATGGCTCGAACAAAGAATCAAAGTTCCATTTGGAAACTTAACCCTTCCCTGGGATTCAAGAGAGAAAGAAAATAAATAAATGACTCCATAATGATGAGCAGAGTTCTTAGAACTTTCTTCACATTGTGTTTTGGAGACCTCTAAGAGAAGGACTTGCTGAGCAGGACTCAAATCTATCAGGAAGGTCAGGAGAATGGAGAGCTGTTACAGAGGATTTTTCACCATGTTCTGAAATAAAACCTTTAATTTCATGTTCCATTTTGGACAGTTGTACGAAGACTGATTCTAATCCATTATTAGATCACGTCTAGGTGAAAGTATGTCCCAAAAATCACTTTACTCCAGGCTCACTGCTTGTTTTACAGATAATTTATTCCTGCTGCTGCCAGCCAAAAATCTATTTGTTCCAAGAGATCTCTGTCCTGTAAGCACTGCAGAGCTCAGTGTTCCTGTTCCCTGATTCTTGACTGATACATATTCCACGACGTTCCAAGGAAACAAAGGTGACATTAAAGTGAAATCATTTTTTTTAGCTTTTCCCATGCCAACTCTAACAACTATTTTGGCCTCAGCTATTTGAAACAGATGGAGTTTCATATGGGATTGACTTAAAAATGTTTTAAGATTATTCTAATAGTTCAGAGTTTGGAATAGGGGCTGACTTGAGGCTCTACTCAGGTCCATCACACCAAACAACTGCTGGGAAAACTGAGCAAATGAAACATTGAAAAGGCAATTCTGAACTCAAAAAAAGGCAGGAAAACTGTCTTGGTTTAGCAGGACCTCGAGCAGTATAAATACATGCAGGCCTGGATGCACCAAGGAAACCATTCTTTAGTCTGGATTCCCTCAGTTATATTGGATTATTGACAGGAAAAGGAAGAATAGAAGAACAACTGACAGAGCAAGCAACTCTTATCTCTAGCACTGTTCATCTCTCCCAGACAGTGGAACTATTTATTTCTTTGTCCCACATGATTCTCTCCAAATTTGTTTTCCAGGGCTCACCACGGGTGTTTTACAGAATACATATAGAATTTTTAATATAAACAGCTACCAATACAATCACTGTAATAACATCATTGTTGTACTTAACAAAAACCTATTTATTTTCATTTATTTCTGATAAATTTTCAGAAGGTTTTTGGTTTTAGTACTCTGGCAGAGTAAATACCAGAATATTTATTCTACCAGAATAAATACCAACATGACACATATTTCAACATGAGCTTCCTTAGATAAAAAACACAGTGATTCACTCAATAATCAGGGTTTTAATGATTGAGATGGGCCATTCATTATTTGTTTAGTATTTTGAAACATTCTGAGCAATGTTCCTGGAGTATTTTGGAAACAAAAGCCAATGTTTCCCTGGAGTGAAGTCATGGTGAGTTGCAGTTGATGGCTCCACAGAGAAGGAGCTTCAAAATAGCCCCATGAAATAATTTGGAAGTTTTTATAGAAAACAAAGGGTTAAAATAACTTTTTTTGCCAGCAGAAGAATAATTTGCCTGCAAGTAGGAGTGAAGGAACAGATTTCCTTGATTCCCAGCCAGCATTTTTACCCATCTGAACAAGCCAATCCTACCTGTAGTCATGGTTTAACCCCAGCTGGCAGCTCAGCCCCACTTCAACCTCTCCCCCAAACCCCTTCAGAGGGATGGGGGAGAGAATTGGGAGGGTAAAAGTGAGAAAAGTCATTTGTTAAAAATGAAGACTGTTAAACAGGTGAAGGAGAAGCCACACACACAACAAAACAAATCAAGGAATTCATTCATGGCTTCCCATGGGCAGGCAGGTGTTCAGCCCTCCCCAGGAAAACAGGGATCCATCAGGAATGATGGTTACTTGGGAAGAAAAATTGGATTGAATGGAGAAAATTGAAATGGAGAAAACTCCAAAAGGCCCCATTTCCTTCTTCTCCAGCTTTTCTACTCAGCATGATGCCATATGGGCTGGGATTCTACAGGGCTGGAGATGACCCTGAGGATTCAAGGCAAACAGGTGGGATATTAGGAAGACCAAAATCCTCCTTGAATGGAACATACAGACCAGAAAAAGTACTACAGGACTTCTCAACTAAGCTGTTACCACCAGTTCTACCCAGCATGGATCTGGATCTCTTATGCCAGAAGAAAAAAAATCTGGTTATTCTCAACTGAAATATTCCCAAGTTGCAGACCTAGAAAAACAAAGACTTAATAGTTTTTTAGCAGTACTAAGCATTATTTGAATTTCTCCTATCAAACTTTCTCCTTATTTCTCCAATAAAAAGCCTCAGAGTAGAAAATTATGTCTAAGAAAAATTCACTTTACCATGTGGAAGTGGCAGTCATTGAGTAACCAGACAGTTTTTGCTCCTGATTCAGACTCAATCCGAAATTTCTTTGTTGCTTTCTATTCCTCTTTGATAATTTCTTTGGTTCATTTAAGCCTGGGAAAAATTAAGCCTTTTCCTTTCTTTTGTCTGCCCTTGTTGAGCCCAGAAAACAAACTCAAATCATGTTCATTGTGTTTTTCTGGAGACTGAAATTCTAACAGAAGGAGAGGCTGAGAGATAAATGTTCGGCTTGAGGAATAGCCCTGGTCAAATACATCCCTTTTCCAAAGGAAACTGATTTTGAGTTGATTAAAGCAGGTGATTTTGATGTTTTCACACCTTTTGCAAGCACTTGGGGGTTGTGGGGGAGTTATTTGCAGAACAGTCTAATTCAGGGTTTCAAGAGGAAGTTTGAAATTGCTGCTGAGGAGCTCCCAGTCCTGCCTGCCCCTGCAAATCACACACCTTAGGAAAATCCACCCCATCCCTGGAAGTGTCCAAGGCCAGGTTGGACAGGACTTGGAACAACCTGTGACAGTGGAAGGTGTCCCTGCCCATGGCATGGAACTGGATGATCTCTAAGGTCCCTCCCAACTCCCACCATTCCAGGATTTTAGGAAAAGGGTTTGGTGCACAAAAGGAAATTTATTACATATCAAAGCCACTGGGAGCAGCTCTTCTGGGCTTTTTGAAAAGGGTTACAGTTAGTAGGTGAATTAATTTTTGCACCCCACTGTTTTCTGTAAATTCAGGGGTTGCATGGAATCCCCCCATAAGGTGGGAGTGTGTCCCATCCTTTTCTTCATGCACAGCACCAGCAGACAGCAGTTGGTCCCAGGGAAAGGAATTCAGAGAGAAACCTCATCCATGTGACCTGAGAGATGCACAGAATTCCTGCTCTTTTGGGAGGAGGGAAAGGAAGTTTAGCAATTGCCAGTTGCATCCATTCCATGTGGGAATAGCTGTGTTCCCATGGAGGTTTTGGTGTGGGCGTCCTTGATCTTTGGAAAGCTGAGGCAAGCTGCATCCAGCTCATTTCAGAACTGGGAAAGGATGAGTTCAGACCCAACATGTGATGAAACAGCTGCATTAATGTTAGACTGTGCTTCAGTTGCTGTGTCTCCATGGAGATCCAGCTCCCCACCTCTCCTACCTGCACAAGGTTTTCCAAGTATCACGATTCAAGAAAATTTAATGATTGATACATTTTATTTGAATTTTAGGCACAGAGAGAACTGTATTTTGTGAGCACTGACCTTGGGAGCTTTTCAGTGTGTGGGCTGCAGGATTTAGCATCCTTGCCATCCATCTCAGCTCCTCCTAATCCTCCCAGAGTGCACTCTCCTCATTTGTACCCAGCTGTGGGCAGGAGGCACGGCTGCAGAATGGGAAATGCACCACGGGGCTGACTCTGCTCCAAACCACTAAATTTACTCTCTGAGAAAATTTATTTTGTGGTATTTGAATAATACATAAAGAGGATAAATTTTGGAGGCTGGTGGCAGCTCTGAGCTGTGGCCATGCCTGGTGTTTGTGATTCCCTGGGACAGTGAGAGGGTCAGGACTGGGTCAGGTCACTGCTCATGACCACATGGCAATGGGTATCAGCTGTGGACACAGCAGCAGAAACCCCTTAAAATGCCCCCATCGATTTTTGTGAAGCTGCTGAGAAACATTTATGGGTTGAAAGGCACCTTCCAGCTCATCCTTCAGTGCCACCAACACATGGTGCTTTCCTAGGTGGGTTGAAGTAGCAGGAGCTGCATTCCCTTTAAAGGCACAACCCCAGCTGCTCTCCAGACACTGAAGGGAGGGAGTAAACCTTGTCTGATCAAAGTCTACTTTGTGTTTGGCTCAATCATAACGTCCAGGAGCGTTCCTTATCTGGCTTTTATAAACATCACAGGTGGTAAATACAGCACAGTTTGTTTAACAGCCCTCAGGTGCAATTACTCAGGGGAGTGGTGAGGCTCTGGATCTGTTATTTTTGTTCTGCTCACAGTCATTTCTTCCTGCTGTGCATATCCCAGCCTTTGTAAAAAAAGATCTTGGCACTGAGTATCTTCTACCTGTGGAGACAGACAGCCACTATCCCTGGAAGTGTCCAAGGACAGGGTTTGGAGCAACCTGGGATAGTGGAAGGTGTCCCTGTCCATGACAGGAGCTGGAATGAGATGATCTTTACCCCTTTTCCAAGTCAAACCATTCAATGACTTCATGGTCATTCAATGATTCTATGGTTATCAGAAATATGTGCGTCATGTTGGAGGAGCAAAACAATTAATTTTTAATAACATTCCTTATCCTTTTCCTATTAAATTACACTTTTTATCCTATTTCTGAATTTTTACTCTGTAGGATAAATGGTATTTTAGCATGGCCAGATCAAATAGTAAGTTTTAAGTTCTTCTTGGGTTTCTGCCTCCTTCTATTTTAGCCAATATCATTTCTGTGCTACTGTAAATGGAATTAAGATAAACCAGTCTGGGACTTTGTTTCCAAAGTCCTTGACCTTACATGGCATTTAAGTGCTGCTTGCAGTCTTGGGCAGGGGACAAGAATCATATCACAGAATGGCTGGGGTTGGAAGGATCCCTACAGATTATTTTGTTCCAACCTTCAGGGAGTAGCTCTTAATTTCAGTCCCCATTCAAAATGCTGAAGAAAGTTTTTTCCCAAGGCTATTGCTAATGTAAAAAGGAAGATGAATGGTTGAACCAAACAAGGGACAGAAGTGGAAATATCATTTCCTGGAAGCAGCATAAGATCCCATGCAGAGAGTCTTTGTCCTTGAAAGCACAAGTGGTTGCCACTAGGAGTTCAGTGTTCTGAATTTCCTTATCTTAGAGAGACAGAAGAAGAATCTCTAATCCTATGACTCATTCAGTTTTGCCAATTACAATAAAAAAAAAAAAGAAAAAAAAAAAAGAAAAAAAAAAAGAAAAAAAGGAAAACCTGTGGCACTGATTTAAGTATCCAGATCCAGGGATAAAAGGCAGGGGAAAAAATGAATTTATCTTGCCTTAGGAGCAGCAGCTTGGAGCATAATCTGGTGTCTCAGTGTTCAGCTTCAGCACCCACCTTGCAGTGTAATCCAGGGAATCACTGAGTCACAGAATGGTTTGGGTTGGAAGAGACCTTAAAGTCCATCCAATTCCACCCCTGCCATGGGCAGGGACACCTTCCACCATCCCAGGCTGCTCCAAGCCCTGTCCAGCCTGGCCTTGGACACTTCCAGGGATCCAGGGGCAGCCACAGCTTCTCTGGGCACCCTGTGCCAGGGCTTCCCAACCCTCCCAGGGAAGAATTTCTTCCCAATATCCCATCCAAATTTACCCTCCAGCAGTTTAAGGCCATTCCCCCTTGTCCTGTCACCACCTGTGCTTGGAACAAGTCCCTCTCCCTCTTCCTTGTAGGCTCCTTTCTCACAGATCTTCGTCCTTCAAAGCAACACAACTTTTTTCACTTTCCACACTCTCCTATGAGTCTTTTCAGGAACTCAGTGTTTTGATGGATATAAATTTTCTTCCCAGTTTCATTTGATGCCCACGTGTTTCTCAGCCTTTACTGCCTGGAACAGTTTATCCTTCCTGGAATTTACCTGGTGATGTTCAGCCTGTCTCCACCTGCCTTCCTTTGATACAATAAACAACTCATATCTTGCCTTTTTTTTTTTCCCCTTTAAAGTTCTTCCTGATCACATTTATAAGCTTTTTATTGTAGCCAGGAAAAAAAAATTGGTTGTTTTTTTTTTTAATTTGCATTCTCTGTCACTCTTCCTGCTGTAAGCTGGGAACAATGAAGGTGAAAATACATTGAGCTTTATTCATTTTCACCAGCTAAAACATTTTTTTAAAGCAATCACCAAATATTAAAAATATGCTCCCTCAGCAAAAACCTGGCATAGTTTTAGGGACTGGCTGTGACTTTAAAGAGCTAGAGAAAGCAAACAACAAAAATGTATCTCCTCTTCTCTCTTCTTATTCACATTAATAAAATATGATTTTTATATTTTTTGCCTGAGTTAAACGAGGTTCATTCAACTGCAATATGCTGAGTATTCAATTTCCAGGCCTTGGGAGCAGTGCAGACAGATAATCACATGTCTTAGTCCACAGTCAACTGAAGTCTTTAAGGAAAAAAAAATACTCAGTTCTGTCCAAATTGCAAACTTTTCTTAATTTGGTCATTTTCCCATTAAAGTTAGGTCCTCATTTCTTGCACAGGTTGCATTTTCCCAATAAAAATGTTCATTTTAAAGATTATTATACACAAGACCTTTTTTTTTGTGCAACAAAACAATGCCATGCTGATAATATTTGTTTTTAATGAAAGGCAGCCTGTACTGCTCACACCAGAAGTGAACGATTAACCCAAGTGTGACAAAAATCTAATTATCAAAATCTTGACTGTGTTTCCAAACTGAAATGTGCCTCTCTCTCACATTCCTTCACAACTCATAGATCTATTGTTAAAAAAATTCAGATCAGTTTGTCTGCTGACTGGGAAATCTGTATTATAGTGACTTTTACTGCCTTTCTTTATAATTATTGTTTATATTGGCTTCCAAGCCATTGTCTTCTCTTTCCTTCTTGATATTTTTACCATTCTCTATTTGTGTTAATTACTTTTTTCCTCCCATGTTTCCCATAACTGAGTTGTTGCATCTGTGGTTAATATTGAAAATTCTGTGCCTAAAGGTAAAAACACATGTTCAAATTAGCTGACATTTAACAAAAGTAAGGGCTCCCCTTTGGTCCTTGTGGCAAAGGCAATAAAATAAGGAAATTACTTGGTATAAATAAGGCTAAATAAAATTATGGCTTAGCCTAACCCTCTGAAAGAGCAATAAAGAAGGGAAGGGAAAGAATGGACCAAGGAAATTCAAAAGGGAAAAAGGAATGAAATTATATGAAATCCCATTATCAAGCCTTGAGTGGAGTTGATGCTTGAGACAGCTTTGAAAACTGTATGTGAGGAAAAGCAAAAAAACCGATATATAAATAGAGAAACAGCAGAAGATATTCAAGAGGATGCTGAGTCCTGTTCTAGTGTGGTTTGGATCTTATTCCTGCAGAATTTTACAGAAATATTTTTGCAAACCTCCTGTTTTCTCCAGCCTTAAGAAAAAACTCATTATTAATACTGAAACTATTAAATAGTGAAAATATTTATGAACAGTTAGAGAAAAGGATTGTAAGGCCAATGACACGGCGACATGCACCACAAATGTCTTCTGCTTATAAATAAAAACGAGAAAAGGACATAAACCTCCCCAAAACTCAACCTCCATAAAAGCCCACCAAACAGAATCAGCAGTCAAGGAATTGAGATTTACCATGGTTTGTACCCTGATGTGTGAGAGGATGATGCTCTCCTTAGGGTCTCTTTTTGCCAACAGGTACCATCTCATCCTCTCAGAGTGAAAAGAGAATCAGAGAATTTAATAATTACCTCATTTTAAAAGATTGATATTTTTCAGTATAAATTTTTGGATATGCTCACATATTATAACAAGTATACTCCAACTTCTAAAAGCATTTCTGGTGCTTTGATTACTTTCTGGAACTTGAACAACTAATTTGGTTCTGTCTTTCTGGCTTCAGAGTGGAAAATAAGTGAAAACAAAATCTATTGATATAAATCCTACAAAATTTGGGGTAATGGTGTTTCCAAGGCAGCAGTAACAGAAATAATTTTCAGAAATTGTTGGGAGGTTTTACTTTTATCTTTTTTTAATCACTTAAAAAAACTAGTGTAAAAAAATAATTTTGAGAACAGTCTAACAATGGACTGATTCCACATTTAAACCTTTTAAATTGACCATCCCTCTCATTCATCTGTTTACATTTCATCCCACAGATGAAAAACCTTTATTGCTATAAATTCATTACCTGGTTCTTCTACTTATTTCTTTTTTCTGTTTGTTCACTGCTTAATGATATGACAAATATAGTTTGCGAAAGTTCTGATGCCTCCTAAATGATGCTTTTGGGCAAAATTGGAGGTGCTCTGACATCAGACATGTACCTGCTGTTAATTACATTGCAGGTTTGGACACAGTGCAAAAAAACCCATAAAAAATAAGTATTAGAAAGAATACAGATTCCATGTGAGCCAGGCACCTTGAGGGTGGGAAATAGTAATCAGATTACTCCTACCTGACTGAAATGAGCACTCCCAGAACAGATATTTGAGTGGTCATTCTTAATTCATTTACACGTAAAAAGAAAAAAAAAATTATTCCGAATTTTTGGAATCTTTAGGACATCTGAACTCATCCCAAATGTCTCTGGAACAATGTGTAAGAATTGACATGCAAAGCTTCATACCCTTGAGTTTCATTGTGTAGGTGATGGGATAACCACTGGGGTTCAGAATGTTTATCTGAGGATCGAATGATGTTTTTGTGGAGTCCATAATTTCTATGTCTGCTCTAAACCAGACTGATTTTCTGCCCCATGAGCAGCCAGTTTCAGCTTTATTTGTGGTGTTGTAATTTATTTCTCCACAGCCTGGGATGCAATAATTATGATTTATCTAGAGCTAGTCTGTTGCTAAATGGCTCTTCTTTCTTCTGCACGACAACAGCAAAACCTGATTTTCTTGACTCTCCCAAAAGACAAGTTTATAAAAGTGACCAAGACTTTTACCCCTTTTGGGATGTGGGGATGTCAACACTGAGTTTTTCACAATAGCTGTACAGGACTGTAGCAATCAGGAAAAACATTTTCATCACCTCTTCCAGGGGTTCAAACCTGAGATATTGATGCCTGTCTTGGTTTGAACAGACAGGTGTCTGCTAAGGAAGGCAGGAGCCTCCATTGAAATGGAAAATGTAAACCCTCTCCCTCTGAATTATTATAATTTTGAAATTAAGGGGCTCTCAGGCAAAGATATGGGAA
>VYZP01076563.1:11948-22949 GCA_013400635.1 Hypocryptadius cinnamomeus
GAATTGGGTGGAAACATTAATTTTGTGTAGTGGTTTCAGTTTGCTAATATGAGATTTTGTTAATTTTGAGATTTTTTTGGGTGGTGTATTAATGTGTATGGTGGGCTTTAGTTTTAGTGTTGGTTAATTATTAGTGTATTTACTTCCTGTTGTGAAGTAGGATTAGGAGAAAGGCAAAGTAGGCTTAAAACTTTAAAAGGGTACAAAGAAAAATGCATTAACAGTAATTAAAAGAAAGAGTAATGAAAGTTAGGATAAAATCTTTTGAACACTTTTTTCCTTCTCACAACTTTTTTTTCTCATTGACAATGTAAAGAAATAAAACAGTAAAGAAATAAAAACTTTACATTACTTCCCTAAATGTTTTTCTTCACAAAACCATAACACCAGGTCAGTTCTAAGAATTTTAGGGGTATTTTTTGTCACTCTCAGCTTTCATGCACCAGCAAAGCCCTTTATAAGATGAGCCCGAAAAGTTGAATCTGACACAGGGACGTATTGCAGTGTGAATTTAATCAATAACCCAGAGCTCAGATCATTCCATCATCTGGGAATAGAGAGGAAGGAAGGCTCCTTGGTGGAGATTCAGCTCGAGATTTGGGTGTTTACATTTAGGCAATAGATGCAGATATCTCCATGTGGGTGAGGCATTTATATTCTCATGGCAGTAATTAAAACCCCAGTCAATGTAATTAGTGGAGCTTACAGAGTGATTCAATAAACAAACACGTTGGGACTTTGAGATGAGCTCAGGAACTTCTCAGGATCTATTGGTGCTACTGACATTCTGTATTGAGCATTTATTACACAGTTCATTGGTATCAACATGACTTTCTATAAATATGTAAATATATAATATAAACCCATAAAAATAGAAACTATATTTCTATATAAATATCTAAATATATTTATATTCATATCAATATAACAGTATAAATAAACATATCTTCTTATCAAGATAACCAGACTTAAAAAACACAAACTAAGCAATTAAACTTCATTATCTACAATACAAATTTTCATAGGGCTATTTGAAATGCCTTAAGGTGTTTGAATCATCCAGAAGAGCTGACAGCTGGAGCCAGCTGGGATGCTCAGGGATATCTATAAAGGCATTGGATGTCTGTAGACGACAACCCTAGACCAGGTTTCTCCAAGCCCTGCCCAACCTGGCCTTGGACATTTCCAGGGGTGGGGCAGCCACAGCTTCTCTTGACAAATCAGAATAATTGGCTTTCCACAAGCAAAATAAATTTGTAATTGTCTAACTAATATGTATTTTCTTTTCTTTTTTTTTTTTTTTTAAGAAACTCTGCAGTACCACAATGCAGAAACTATTTTGTTGGAAAAAATTTTACTCCTGCAGGCTTCATACAAAGAAACCAGGGGGAAAAATAAAAAAGAAAAAATGGGGGAATGTATGAGGGAAAAACATAGCAGTTCTCAGACAAACAATATCCTTCCTATTCCTGCCCATATCCTTTCTCAGGAAGTTTACAAATGCTCCTTGCTCTGCAGAAATGACCTTTACATGCCATCACAAAAGAGTTACTGCAAAGAATACGTGACACCAAATACATCCCCCAAAAGCAAATGCCACCTCCTCATGTAAATGTCAGCAGGCAAATCTTTGGGCAGGAATGCTGATGGGCAAAGTGGAGCCCTGGAGCAAAAGCACAAGACAAGTTCCCGGAGTTCAAGCCATGTATATTTATATTTTGAAAGACTCCAAGTATTTCTTTTGTCTTGTTCGGATTTTTCTGGGAGTCTCAATGATTGACAATCCCTAATTAGCAAAGGAAACTTTGAAAATAACGAGCTCTGCAGGAAAGACAAAGTTAACATTTATATTTGAGGGTAAATTAAATAATCTGAAATGACTTTATGCCTTTATCCCTGTCTTATATATATTGCAAATTTATTTTTCTTTGGTTGGTTTAGTCTAAGTCTCTGTCTCTAAGTTATTAAATATGCCAGGCATGGAGTAGATTTTTCTTCAGAATAAATGTGACTTCTGTAAAAATCAGCTCTGAAAGTTTTTTATTTTCTACAGTGGTTTTTTTTCCCCTTATTACAAGGAATTAAGATATTTCAATATAATCTCAGCACGTTCCTCTGAAAAGAGAAAAGAATGGAGAAGAAGAATTTTTATGACTCCTCAAAACTGATATCAAGTGTTATCATCCTTTGCACACACATTTTATTCCTTCTTCATGGACTCTAATTACTTCACAGTCTGTAACAAGTTGAAAGGAAGATTCTGTCCCTGGAGCTCTGCTGACCCAAATTGTCAAATCTCCTTTTTCAGAGAGCTACCACAGTTTAAATCAGCTGAAAATCTGCTCCCATCAATTGTTCTCTGCAACAAGATCTCAGATACATTGCCAGTCCTTCATCTTTAATTAACTTTCTCTGTAACAGCATTAATGTGGAAGCATCAGAATAAAGAAAGGGCAAGGCACTTTCTTCTTGAAATCCTTCTAAGAGGTTTCTCCAAGTGCTCTTGAGATGGACACTCTGAATCTGTGTAGTTCATAGAAGGAACTATTCCATGTGTGGAATGACAAACATTCAAAACTAACAGGATAAAAAAAGTCTTAGTGCCTGAAAGGCTTCCCTTAGAGAAAGGAAAACTGAACCTAAAGTGAAAATTTCAAAGCAGTAGGGGAGATTAGTTCTGCCTTTCATGATCTTATTATTGGCTTCAGCAGAATAAAAGAAAATCTCAAGGCAAAAAGAAAATTGACTTTGCCAACACACACACTCCATTCAGACATCTCTTGGTGCTTTCATGTTGTCCCATTTCTCAGCTGGAGAATCATCAACTATGTCGGTTATTTTTCCTAATTATTTTGAAAAGACAAGAAAGACATTTCTGGCACAAGAATAAATAGATTTAAACTGGCCACCAGTAAATTTAGGCTACACTTAGTTAGGTGTTTTTGAGCAGAACATATTCCAAGCCAAGCTTTTAGCAGGTTGAAGACACCAACCAGGGTGGTTAATTTTAAGATAGACTTTGATTAACGAATAAATACAATTGTTTCAGTAGCAGAAGTCTGGAAGTGGAATGAGATTACCTCAATAATCAGTGGGTAGAAATATAAAATATATCTTGCACAGGATGGTGTGAATTGGGTGTTAATTTCTCCAGTATCTTTGCACATGGAGCAGAGAATGCTTCACCTGGACATTAAAATTGTGGTCAGCTAAAAGCTGGGATGTGAGATCAATGGATATCCAATGGAGATTCCAAAGGGACATTCCCCTGGCCCCTTTGCTCTCATCAGGTACTTGGTCCATCATGACTGCGGAGTGTGTTTAGGGATTTAGCACAAGTCTGCTTGATGTTTCCTGTTTGTTCCCAATTCCAGCATTCATATTCAGGCTCTAGAGGTACAAAAAAACAAAATCAGAAGGGAAAAAAAAACCCCAAACATCCAACCAACCCCTTCCTCAAGAAACAGAAACCAAAGAAGTGTATTTTTCCTGGAAGGAGCACATCAGCCCAACTCCTTTGGAGACCTATAGCCATTTTATCCATGGCTGGACAGTCTTTCTCTGGCTGCATTTAACTGCAGGAAATAATTTTATCTGATGATAGTGGAAGTCATTTAACACTGACTTTCCTTGATAGAGAATACTGAGCATAACAAAAAGATCAAATAGCAGCAGCGTCCACAAGTAAGAATATCTTAAAATCTGCATGCTAGATAGCCTACAGTCCTGAAAAAAAAAACCAGAATCAAGATGTTTTGTACATTTATACTGAAGTTTCTGATCTTTTTATCCAAAGTAATGAAGGAATGGCCGAATTCCATGGACCATGCAAGGATCTCTCCCTCCATGCTCAATCCTGTGCCCATGCCTCCCTTGGCAGATTTAACTGGGTTGTCAGTCAGTGTTGTCATGACCAGTAGAGCAGAAAAATACAGACAGGACTGGAGTACTGTGACTGACTGACTCCAAGAGCTGAAATTAAGCAGGAGAATAGAGCCAAGACATTTCTCAGCCAAGAAGCCAACATGAAACCACTCTTGGAAAAGGTGCATAGGGCTGAAAATCCAGCTGGAGTAATATCAGAGATTAAAAGTCAATGTTTTTGGTGTCATTTGTCTAGGGTTAAATACTCTTTAGGCTGGTCTGCCATGTTGCCTTGGGGCATGAGCAGGAATTTGGGGAATTTACAGATTGCTGTTGTATATCTGAGAAAGTACAGGGAGAAAACATTTGGGCTTTTTCTCTGAGGTAAGAAGGCCACAAGTGAGGAGTGATGGTTTGGGTCGTTCCTACACCACAGTCCCAAGGCATGATCATGGCTCCTCTAAAGATTTCCACTGCAATATTGAAGTTTCCTCTACCACCAGTCTTTGTCATGACTCAGGGTCAAGAGTTTTCATTAAAACTTGACAAACATTGTCAGAGGTCCTGACTAATACAGATATTTTTCTCCTGAATTGATACACTTGGTGTGCATATATAGATATCACATGGATATAGATAGATGATAGATATATAGATGATATATATAAATATTAAACAGATATATATATAAATATATATAGATATAGATGTAAATTTTTCCCTTGGAAATATATAGACTCACTACAAGATCAATTTTCAATTGCATCACCAACATGAGCTCTAGTCTTGCTTTCCAAAAAAACTGAGCATTTAAAATTATTAGGCTATTTAAACTATTACAACTGTCAAAGCCCAGGAAAGAAAACAGTGTGGAAAGACCTTTGTGGTTCCACACTCCTCAGGGAGTGAGGTTTACTGGATACCAGTTAAAACTGTCCCCAGTGCCATATGCTCCCCACATCTTCCCACACTTGATGTGTGCTCAGAATCCATCCACAGGCCACTTTGATCAGGGGGCACTTGTCTGGCTGAAAGTCAGAAGGATTTTCATTCTTCAGTGACTAAGCAGCTTTTGAAAATACAATGTGTGCTCCTCAGGGCCTTGGATCCCTTGGGAATAAAACGTGACAATTAAATCTCTCTCATCGTGGTTGCAAAAAGATGAGTAACAGGCAAGTGTGGATTTGTCAAGCAGGAATCATCTTAATGAAGTCTGATCTTATGCACTTTGTGGAAAAAGAAAGAAAAACAAATTGAGGAGATGTACTGTGGCATTGGTAGGGCTTCTAACACTATTTCTTATAAGAGTTTAATGAGAAATTAAGGAAAAGTGGCCTTGGTGAAATGATTACACACTGAGGATCATTCCTCTCTAGTCCATTCTCAAGGAGTTGTAATGTCAAAACTCAAAGGGGTGAGGCTTGGAACAACCTGGGATAGTGGAAGATGTTCCTGCCCATGGCAGGTATTTCAAACAAGATGATCTTTAAGGTCCTTTCCAACCCAAAACATTCTGTGATCCTGTGAAATTGGGAATCACTTGAGTTGTAAGCACAGAAATGAGAAACTATGAAAAGAAATCCTTGATAATTCACAGATTAAGAAAATACCATCCTATTTTCATGTGCCTGTTTAATGAACTAAAGCAGAATTTTTTTTTTAGTAGTATGATCTAACTTCTGCTTTCTTTGAAAAATTCAATACTTTCAGCTTTTCCATAGTTTGCCAATTCTCTGTATTTCTTTTCCACTAATTACATTTGGAACATAACATCATCACATCAATATGATTCAAGCAACCTGACTTCAAACTCTCATTTTCAAATGCCTAAGTCTGAACTGGTCAGAATGGATTCCCTTCAGCAACAGTGGAGACAAATCCACACCTCCAGAGGAGAATTCATCTCCATGTATTACACTAACAAAATGGTCACCAAATGAATCAGTTTCTGGAGGCAACTTCTGTTTTATCTCTATTTTCCATAAACAGAACCTTTCTGAGCTTAGAACAATTTAGAGCTGCATCCTTAACAATTAAACATCAAAAAATGAGATATGAATCACCATTTGAGTTGCATAAACCTCACTCTTCTGGTTTGTTGAAGTGTGAGACTGTGCAAAAGTTATAAACATTCCATAACCATCTAATAGTGGTGTTTTAAATGTTACATCTCACGAGGGCAATTCCTCCTTAGAAGAAATTTTGTCATTTTTCTTTCCCCTTAAGCATTCAATAAGCAGGAGGTTCTCAGGCAACAGAAGAGACAAGAAACACCTTCCAGAGACAGTCCATACAAATGATATTCTTAATGTTCTATCATTACAAGTCACCAACTTCCCCCATGTGCAATTTGTGGTCGTTTCCACACCTGTTTAGCCCTGCTGATTTTTTCTTCTTCCTTTATAGAGCTGTTTAACAGAGCCTGTATTTCTAATTTCCTCTTTTATTTTTCCTCATAAATATTATTTCCACCCTAGAGAGCCACAAACCTTTATCACTTACTGCAGCACACGAGGTACTGTGGGAGTCACCCTGTTCATATCAGGGATGTTAATCAGCTTTCAGGTGTCTGCCTGATTCTGAGTGAATTTTCAAATTTTTTTTAAGGAGAATGGAAAAATATTAAAGGGAAAAGTCTTGTTTGCAGTCCACTGTAAAGGAAAATTATCAAACACACCATGGTTGAAATATTGCCAAAATCTCCCCTCAGTGTCCTTAAGTTTGGCTAGAGAAAGCTTTGCATTCAGTCCTTACTTTAGAGAAATAATCCTTATTTTAGGCCCAAAAAAGGTCTTTATTTTAGAGAAAATAAATGGGAACTGAGGAACACAAGAGGGAGAAAGAGCATGTCTTAATTATGTACAACTAAGGACCAACCTTTGCGTGGCATTTCAAAGACATTGAAGATTTGCCAGAAACTTTTAAAGAATTAAAGGAAATCAGATTTATCTCCCTTTCTAATAACTTCCAAGTCAACTCAACTTCCCAGTACTCCAGGAAAGGTTTCTGGGTGGCTTTCTTTTGTATTCTCTAGAATAATTGTTAAGTAAGGAGTTCAAAATTTAGCCAAAGAGCAGCACTGGCTACATTTTCCAGCTGAATTGTACATTTAAACCATTAAATGACTTTCTAATATGGCACATTAGGTAATGCCCAGCTTCTTTGTTTTAATTAAATTGGGATTTCCAAGTGCTGAGTTTTTCCTCATGTTCTCCATTCCTGTGATCCCCCATTTTGATGGAAGCACCATAACAGGAAACAATGGGGTGGTTAAACGTGGCTCAAAGCCAACAAAGCCAAATAAGGCAGGCAGAGGAGACAGATTTTTTGTGATACAAATACATGTATTTAAGAGCAGGGTAGGAATTTTGACATTGTTTAGAGGACCTGGCTGTGCACATTGTCCAGAGCAGGTTAACCTCTTCCCCAAGAAGTGATAATGTGGAAATGAGGAATTGTGGGATGTAGACAAAATACAGATATTTGTCATATAGACATCCAGATCTGAACTGTTTCCCTTCAGTCAGTGGAAACAAAAAAGCCCTTTCAGAGAGTCATTCCACCAGAGTATCTCAATCATAGCCCAAATAACCTTTTTTCTCTCCAGTGATTTTTCCAAGGGTCTGCACTATGACTAACTCAGCTGCAGACAGCTAAAGCCCAGTGAAATTATAGTTACTTGGCAGAAATGATTTTTCTATTCCATTTGTTTTCCCAAATGAGCAATTCTCTCATTCTCCAAACTAACCCAAAATATAGATGTGACTATAGATTTACAGGAACTCAACAGGCCCTTGTAAGCCCACTGAGTAAGTAATATCCAAGTGGCAGCAGGAGAATTCAGCCTGGGAGCACATTTGGATTCAAATCAGGTCTGTAGAACGTCAGGCTGTTCTGGAGAAAATTTAGAAATGACCATTTGGTGAACTCCCACAGCTCGCTCTGGAAGTGCCTCAGGATGCAGCCTAGAAAGCCTTAAGCCATCTCTGCACTGAGGAATGAATTCACTGCAGGGAGATTTCCCTGCTCCCAGCCCAAATGGATACTGCAGCTCATGTCCATCCTGCTTAAGTTTAACCATCAGTAAATCACAGTGCTGCATCTACCTGACAGCAGTTCAGCCACAGCTTCTCTGGGCTCTGCAGAGTGCATCTGTGGCCCTGGGAAATAATTACCATTTTAAAAAGCATTTGGATAATTGTCCAACTAAATTGTCTGATACAATGTGAAGGCCGTGTCACAGCCCACAAGGGAAATGTTTTTATAGCATGAATCTAAGGAAATTAAATGCTTGTCTAGAAGTCAGATGGGGGTGTGTGATCATTGTAATGACCACAGTTGGTGCCTGTGGTTTAGCAGAAACAGATCTGAGCCATCAACTTTTCACTGGGAATTTGTGCTAAGGTGAAATAACAGGAGCAAGAAGGTCTCCTGCAATGGGAACAGCTGAAGTGGGTTCCTTTGGCTTTTCATAGCAAAAGCCATGTAGAAATGTGTCTCTTTAGTGCAGGTGGAAAGATGGTAACCTCCTCAGCAAAGCCAATAATTCTTATTTACAACAATTTTTTTTAAGTGTCTATTTGTTGGGGGTGTGGGTCAAGGCTCTGGCACAGGGTGCCCAGAGAAGCTGTGGCTGCTCCTGGATCCCTGGAAGTGTCCAAGGCCAAGCTGGATGGGACTTGGATCACCCTGGGACAGTGGAAGTTGTCCCTGCCCATGACAGGAGGTTGAAATTTGATGGTTTTTAAGGTCCCTTCCAACTCAAACCATTCTGTGATTCTATGATTCTTTGATCATAATTTGCATTGCTTATGCAGCAGTTCCATGTGCATTAATCACCTGGAGTCATTGGCAAGAACTCCTCCTCTGTGTTTTTCAGGGAAGGACACTTCCTGCCGTCTCCCTCTAACTCCATTCAAAGAAATAATTGACTTGAAAAGTAAAACCCTAGAGTAAAAAAAAAAAATAAAAACAAAAACAAAACACCTGTCTTTGATGATCAGTGACAGGACATGAGGGAATGGCTTGAAGCAGTTCCAGGAGAGGTTTAGGTTGGAGATCAGGAAAAGGTTCTTCCCCACAGGGTGGTCGGGCATGGCCCCACCCAAGGCTGCCAGAGCTCCAGGACAATTTGGACAACACTCCCAGGGATGCACAGGGTGGGGTTGTTGGGGTGTCTGTGCAGGGCCAGGAGGTGGACTCAATGATCCTTGTGGATTCTTCCAACTCAGGATATTCTGTGACTCTTTGATTCCAAGAGTTGCACAAACAGAAGCCAAAAGTTGAGATTTGGCCAGTGGAATAGTTTTGCAGAAAGATATTTTGTAGAAACGTGTCTGCTACCAGTTACTGAACCGCCCCTTCTATTTAGCCAAGACACAGGATGCTAAAAACCAAAAGATAGAAGCACCATTGCCTGTCAGGGTTGGACACAGCAGGTTTTATTTTTGGCTTTCTGCAAGGCTACAAAGTGCTGCTGCCTCACATGGTTCAATGGCTTCAAACAAACAACCACCAGTTCATCTCAAACAGGGACTGGATGTTGAGCAATGTTTGCAAACAGTGAATGCTAAAGGGCACAGCCATGGCTGAACTTTAGAATTCACCTTGATGTTTGTCATTTATTTTGTATTTGTTTTGGAGGAGGGAATTCAACCTAATGCTAATGATGATTGAAGTTCAGGAATGACAAGTTAAACTCACCGATGTGTTGTACCAGAGACCAAATATAAAACATCATTGCATGCAAACACTCAGAAATTCCTCTTTTCAGGGCACAATTATTTGTGGTTTCTGTAGGTGTTTACCAATCCCATGGTTATAGCTTAACATGCACAGCCTGAAAGTTAGGAATGGGAATCTTTTGGAAATTGTGACAGCTGATTGAATAGCAGAATGTATGTCATTCAGTGTTTACGTGGTTATCATGGGCTGAAACCAGTAGTCAAATTTTCCCCTTTTGCAAGAGTCATAAAAATGCCAACTTGCACAATAGTTTTGACTCAGAGAATAAATAAAATAAACCAATGGAGCTAAAGATGGGGCTGACCCCAAAACTCCACTTACTCAAGAGGCACTACAGCACTAAATCAGATTTATTTGGCATTCCTCAAGGCAGTTGTTCCCACATGTGCATTGTGCCCTTTTGAGTATTAATCAGTTATGAAAATCATAATTTGGCCGTGATCCAGGGATGGTGCCTGAAGAATGTGGAAGGTTTCATAACTGAGCCAGCCCTTCATGTGGCTGCTCTTCTCAGCAGTGGTGGTTCTCTGGTGTGCCTGGAGCATGTCGGGTCCCACCGCCTGATCCCACCGCTGCCTGGGATGCCGACGGCGGCATTTACCAGTAGATGTCACTGGTGGAGCACTGGGAGGTGAGACACCCACCCCAGCCTGTCCAAAACACCAGCTATGGACCTGGTGAGCTTCTGATTGTTCAAGGAGCACACACAAACACACAGGGAAAAAGACCTGAAGCTTCGGGATTTTTGGATTTGATGTTTTTATTGATTGCCTTGCCAACAATACTTGGGAGAGAGAGTTTTCATACTGTCCAAAAAATGAGGCAGCATTTTCTTCCTCTGAAAAGTTTTTGTGGCTATTCTGGGGAAGAAGGGGATTGCAGGAGAGCAGGTTCAGCTTTCTGTTCTGCTTTTCTTGCTGTGAAAGCAAAGTTTACACTTAGGAAATGTGTTCTGGGTGAATGATGCCCAGTGCAGGTTCCTCTCCACTTCCACCAAGAGGAGTCTCTCCAGCAGAAAGTGTGCTGAAAGATGTATCTACCTACAGTCCAAAATGAAAGATCCCAGCAACAGCACAATCTCAGGAGCACAGAGCACAGGATGGGAGTGCGTGTGACCTTTAGCTGAAGCTTTCACTGAGGCGTTACTGAAACAGGGCAAGATGAGACTTTACCCTCAATTAACCAATCTGGATCCAAAGAGGCACCACTGCCTCCAAACTCTGGACTCCAGGCTCAAAGGTTTGCTATTTTGGTCCTCAAGGGCTGTGCAAACCTAGAAGCCAAAGGTTTGTTTCCACCTCATAACTCATTTTAAAAAGAAAGAAAAAAGTATTATGTAACAACCAGCAGCAAATAAAAGAGAAAAAAAAAAAAAAAAAAAAAAAAAAAAAA
>VYZP01076564.1:9830-30234 GCA_013400635.1 Hypocryptadius cinnamomeus
TGTCCCTTCCAACTCAGCATAGTCTGTGATTCTGTGATCAGCCATGGAGCAAAGGCTGGCAGGTCATTGCCTAGCACCTGCACCACAGGTGTGTCCATAGTGGACACTTGCCTTCCCACCAAGGAAGGTCTTTTGCAGGGGAAGGAAAAGCATGCCCTCAGGAAGCATGCAGCTGAAGCCAGCAGCTGAGCAGCAGTTCCAGCTGAGCTGCATGGCTCACATGAATTAATCTCCCCCTGTTGAAACATTCACACGCTGATCTGATTTTGACTGCTCCCTGCACCCAGGCAGCTTTACAGCTTGGTGTGGTTTAAAGGAAAATTCTGATGGCACTTTCTCTGCAGATTCAGTTTATCCTAGTGCTGGCACTCAGACCACCTGATGTGCATGTTATGTTTGTTTATTTTGCTGATATCCTGAGAAGGTCGTTGGCAGTCTGTTTCCTGCTCTTTGGATACATATGCTGCTGCAATGACTCTGCTCAATATACACTGTGCAAGAAATGTAAAGTTCAGTAAACAAACCAAACACACACTATTTGTGCACTGGAGAATATTTTCTTCTTCCTTCTGCATTTTGGCTCCCATGCAGAAAGTGCAAAAAGGCCACCAAGCCTCCCTGTGAGAAGCCTGGCCTGACCTGACAGCAGTGCTCACAGCAGCAATCTCTTCCACTCATAGGTCTGACACTGAGCCCTGAGGCTGCGTGTCCATCAGGGTTTGATGGCACTGAGGTCCTGACCCAAGCCCCAGCTATGGAATCACAACTCCAGTTTGACTTTGCAAGCTTGGCCTGAGGGTCTCTGCTGACTTCATTGCAATGTAAGTTATCAAAATACCAGCCACGCTCACAGTGATACACTTTTTGGGTTTTGTGCTCCTGCACATGGACCTGAGGAAAGTAAACACATGTGAAAATTGTGCATGAGGTGTTCATGCCTGTGAACCCTCAGCTTGGCAGCTTATTTCGTGCTATAAAGTAAAGCACAGCCAAATAGATATTTTTATCTTGGGTGTGGGGACTATTCTGCCATGGGAACCTGACCTCTGGGGCACACAGGAGACCTTGGGCCCAAGCTTGCAGCCTATCTACCTTTGCAGCACCCATGCATGCTCAGTTGAGAGGGGTATGTCATACTTCTATGTAGCCATAGCCAAAGTGGTGCTTTTGAGGCATTTGAGAGAAAGTATGTCCCATGATAAGAGGCTGGATTCGGTGAGCTTTAGTTGGTAATATGAATATTTTAGCTGGAGGAATTAGCTTTCTATAGCAATTTTGGGGGTGATTAGGTTTGGAATGAATACCTAGGCACTTTTGCTGCAAAGAGAAGACATTTGGCTTGCTGCTGCTGTTCTCATGTCACCTTCATTACGTGACTAATCTGCTAAAGTGCCTAGGGCTTGGACTGGAAAGTTATTTTAATGTCTGGATGTCCAAATCAAAGTGTGTGAACAATAGGGAGTAAACAAAAATATATCAATATTTGTATTTCCATAAATAAATAGGGCGTTTAATATGAACCTGTATATTGAGCTGTCCTTGCATGGCCATCTGCTAGGATCATGCCTGCCAGCATTGGATAGGGAAGTATGTGAGATATGGAGCAGCTGGGAATATACACCCTAAGATACACTTATTGAAGCCCCTGACAGCTATTCCAGAGAATTTCCCAGACCTGTGGAGTGTGAATATCTTGAAATTTGGGGAAGAAAGGGATAGCATACCAAAGTTTGCCCATCTGAAAGTGCTGCTCCATCAGTGGTGAGAGACTGTGGTGACTCCAGTAAAATTAATGGAGTCACAGTAATGCAAAACTTTTGTGACATCAGCATCAAACACTTTGCTTTTCTAGGAGTTATTAATCAAAGTTCTGGCCTTTTCCCTGGGAAGTTTTATTTCTTTTTAACTCTGTCTATGAGGCTACAAGATGTGCTGTGTTACTGGGATTGTTTTAGCCATGCAAGGCATTCTTAGAGTCTCAGCTGATTTGCTGAAACCAGGATCTGTCCTGATTTCAGTAAACATTGGGATTTCCCAAGGGCTTTCCCAACTGTCATCTCTATTCTAGCAGCACATCTGTGTGGCTGAGCACATCCTCTCCTTCTGCAGGAACCTCAAACCCCAGCTGCTGTTTGCTAGAAAGCATGGCACAGACAATCATATTGCTGCCTTTACATGGAAAGGTGTGTACTGTAACAGCAGGAGGTTGGCAACAGTAATGCTGACTTGTAGGGGGAAATACCTTCATCTTTGCTTGCAGGCAATCACAGCAGAGCTGTGAAAGGGGTAGACAGAGTACACTCACTGTGGAAGGGATAATAAAAGAAAATAATCAGAAAACCCAGCAGAAGCAAAGTTAGTAGGATAGAGAGTGAAGCAGGACTGGGAAGTGAAGGGTAAAAGGAACTACAGATTACATTTTTGGGGTTTTATCTCTGCAGGGACATGGTAAGGTCTGAAACAGATAAAGATCATTTATATAAATGATCTGAACTGGCAACACAGGTTTAAAAGCTAAGTCCAGGTTCTCCTGACACACTGAGGGAGCTGATATTTAAGCTTGATATGAGACACAAGCCAGGAATGTTTGGCATGACTTCACATTTCCTAATAAAAGCCCACAGTGCCTCACATAGCATCCTACTCTTGTTAAAACAGCAGTAGAACTTTTAATGAGTGAGTGTTCAAGAAATTGCTTTAATGTCCTCCTCAAAAAACTTCCCCTCATATCACAGCACTCTTTAACGCCATACTCACAGTGTATGAAACTTTACAGCCTCCCTGGAGCGATTCACAGTGCTTAGCTGTCCCAGACCTGTGCAAGCAGTAAACTGCAACTTGGTCACAGACCCTGCACCCCATCTCCTCCCCCTTGGGGTCTAGCAGAGAGTAAGCACCTCTTATCCCTCGAAGATTTGGTACATCAATTTGCATTCTGGCTGAGATGGAGAATGCTTCAAGCTCAGAATACTGAACAGGCTTGAAACACTTTGTGTATGAGATGCCCCACATGCAGGTAGTGCTCTGGCTGGGTGTGGACAGACTGGCTTCCACAGGCTTCCCATGAGCTCCTCCAGGTGGCAACTCCTGCCCCTCTGTACCACATCCATGCAGGTTGCTACCTATAATATGAAAATTAAGCCTGGTAGAGAACTTCCTTAATCACCTTTACTGGCCTCTGGAGCCGTCCTTCTTCCAGCTGTGTGTTGAGGTTTTTTCACCTAGCTGTTGGCTGTTGGGGTGAAGAAGGATGTGGCCTGTGCCACCATGGCTGATAGGTGTTCAGAAGGCTGAAGCAGCTTCACATCAGGGCTGCTGGCAGGGAAATTTTTCCCCTTATGCTGCCAGCTTGACTCTCTAGAGTCATAACTTGCCAGTCTGAAATGTTGTTGAAACAAATGTATATTTCTGATCCACTGGTGTAGGCTGAGGCTTCCCATGTCTCCTGGCCCAGGTTTTGTATGTCCTAGATGTCTTTTATGTGTGCTGGATGCCTTCTGTGTGCAGTCTTGGCATCCTGGATCTGTAGCTATCCCACATAATGAGCATTCCATTGCAGCTTTGTCCTTATTTTACGTATCTGTTGGACAGCAAGGTAAAAATCCATGTGCACTGTGATCCCAGGTCTTTTGCTTCTTTGGTGACACACAGGCTATCACTGTGTTCCCTGTGTACTTTGCACTGCTCCTTCTCTGTGCTTTTCATGAGAAGTTATTGTGTCTCCCTGTCCCTTCAGTCAATGCTGAGTAACTATCTAGTCCTCAGGAAAATGTCTCATGTTGGCATGTGATGGTCCATGCTGTCTGATAAGCAGCACACTTCTATCTTCTGTGTCTTTGAAATCAATCTCTGTCTGTCTCTGCTGCTGATGGTACTTTTTCAGGCATTCAAGGGAAGAGGCATCGCACCTGGATTCTCCTTTGGCACTGACTCACATGAATGCTGCTGCTGCAGGGCACAGCGGGCAGTTGACTGAGCAAAGGGTGTCAGGTTATGACCCTCTACAGAAAACAACATCAGGTCCCTGGGCATGCCTCTTCCCCTCGTGTTCCTTAGAATACCATCCTGTCAGAGCAGTGATATGCTGTGATCATACAGTCCCTCTTACTGACAGTGAAAAGCCACCCTAGGCTGAGGTTTCGGACTTCTGAAGCTCTAGAATGTGAAAATTAGAAACTTGGCTTCATACTCCAAATTCTGTTTTCATGAACAGCATAGTGCAATCTCTTTTTGGATCAACTCATGGGAGTCCAGCCCCAGGTGTGAAGCACGTACCAGTCTCATGAGGTAATTCCCAATCTGCTGGGATGACTGCCAGTCACCCTGAAGCAGTATTACTTTTCCCATTCAGCTGGAAGCATGGGGTTACCTTTTGTATGAGTTGCTTCGTGATCAGCCTGATTACCTGATCAGCCCTGGGATTTGCCTCCCTTGTGTCCTCTGGGGTCTTTTAGGAACGATGTCCCCTTCATGCCATGGCTCACAGCAGCTTTGACCCCCAAGGGAGAAATGCTGTTTTCAGAAAGGTTTGGGAGGATCAGTGACAAGATGGGTGTTTCTAGGGCATCTGGGTATCTTACACGCTAAAGCTGGATTCCCAGACACGTGTTGTGGACACATTAATGGCTCCTAAGTCTCAGCCCGAAACCCCATGCAGTAGTTTTCCTTGTGTCACTTTAGGCCAATGTCTGCTCACTATTTCTCTTATGTTTCCAATAGGATGTAGTTCTGCACCTACTCTGACTACACAGGTGCTTCACAGCTCTCAGTTTTCTGTCTATTGTGCATCTTTCTTCTTGAAATATGGCTGCCTTTTTCTCTTTCCCAGATTTTCTTTCTTAGCCCCTGCTCTGGTGATTTCCTTAATGCTTTGTGTTTTCTCAGAATGTTTTGATACCATAATCCTGAATTGACTCTCTGTTGTCAGCTCCTTCTGTCAGTAGTTGCAGCCTTGGTGGCTGGGAGTTGCTCTAATGAGTGGTTCAGTTTACCCATCAGGCTGGGCTGATGCTAGAGGTATTTGTGACCAGCCAGAGGTACTTATGTAATTGCCAAAAGGCACAGCAGAAGTTTTTGGGAGAGCTCTTCCATCACAGCACGTCTGGGTTCACTTTTGGCATCACTAGCAGGAACTATTTGCCCCAAAAGCCTTATGGAGGACATTTATAATGACACCAGTTCTCCAACTGCATAAAGGTGCAAGTCTGGTATACCTGAGCCCTTCCTTGTCGCTGTCAGGCTGGAAGTTATCGTGGGAAAAAAGATGTAACTCTGCCAGCTCTTTCCTCAGAGGCTCCATCATCGGTAATGGAGCTCCACATTTCAGCAGACTCAGGTTGCCAACAGGGATCTGTTTTTAACCTTAGTTTATTCAATGTGTTTGTCCTTGACATACATCTGAATATTCAGCAGGAAAGCTGCACAAGGAACTGTGCTCCCTTTTCTTTACTGCTGAGAACACCAGACATGAAACTACAGCCTATCTGAAGTTTGTCCTGCTCTTCTTACATCTCTTTCTATAAACTTCAATTTATAACATCCCTGTTTGGTGAGTTTCTTACAAAAGCCAGGATTTGCCCACTGGTTTTGAAGTGTTTTCCCTTTAAGGGTTTGCCCTGTACCTGCCTAAGGTATGGTTATGTGTCTTGTGTCAGTTATTGCTGTTTATCCATGTCCATAGGATTGCATTGCAGCTGATTCCATTTTCCAGGTGGAAGAAAATTGGTTTAACAGCACACTTTTACATGTGGCAAGTTAAATACTTAGCTATCCCCTTCTGCAGCATGTGTGCGTACTGATTATCTGTAACATCTGCTAAGGTCTCATTGCAATCATAAGAAAAGCTCCTAACAACATATCTATTTGGAAAATGAGGGGATGGCTGTGTAAAGATTGCATGAGAAACACACAAAATTCAGTGTAAGTGAACCAAGGTGTGTAGTGGCTTCTTCAGCCCTTTGGAGGTCTATGCAGTGCATGTTGGTATGGCCAGCAAAATAAGAACTGGCATGAAGCCATGTGTGGCTGTATACAGGCTACAGTGACATTGCTTTTTTTTGTTGTTGTGGTTGTGCAGATGTCTATACTTGTTATATAATTCTCACAGATATGTATTAAGCATGCCAACCTCTTATTCTTCCCCCCCCCCCTTTTTTTTTTTCCTTTTCCCATTTCAGCATTTTGCCCTTATGTCCTTGGGTGGGTTGGTTATTTCTCATTTCCTTCATCTATCCTTGAAGTGTTTATCTGGATTAGACCCTTGCTCCTCAATAGCCTCCATGGAATAGTGGAATCTCATGTTTTACACAAAACTGCAGTCTTCAAAAGGAATCCAGGTTCATGGGTGGATTCTATTATTCTCAGCCTGCAATACGAATATCTATTCAGTCCCTGTGGTCTTGAGGAGTAGGAAGAGGGCTGGTAGAAGGGGGAAGAGAGAGGACCACTGTCTTTGCATGGTTTCTTTCCTCTGGGATGAGAGTCTGCTAATGCCTTTCCCAGCTGCTGCAGGACTCTCAGGATTACTCAGCAGCTCATCTTTTCAGAAAGGAGATGTTTCTTGTCTTTTTTCAGAAAGGAGATGTTTTGTTTCCTCTTTCTCACCTTCCATGATTCTCCCTGCTTACAGATTCAGGTCACTCTTCTTCAGGGCTTATACAGTGATACCTGGCTAGAAATTAATCTTTCTGGTGATCTCTCCCTCCATGTTAGCTGCTTGCCTCCTTTTTATGTACTGTATCCTTTACCTTGCAAACACATGTTTTTATTTACTGTTGGACTCACTGAAATAACTGCTGCCACAATATTTACTGCATTTATGCTGGAAAGGTAGAGTGAATTAAAAACATTCAGAAGAAAAGCAATTGGAATTCTCAGAAGCTTGTGGCCTTGATAGCACTTCTCTTTGAAAAACCCTATCTACAATATGTAAAATAAAATAGGCTTTTATTAAAACAGTCATAGAAGGGCTAGGTGTGAATGGGCACAGACTGGTTTCCAAGCACTTCCTCTGATCCCTTCCCAGCTGCACTCCACATGCATTCCTCCAGCTGCCAGGAGGGCTGTGACTGGCTTGCTGAACCACCAGCTGCCTGCAGCCCTGGTGGGATGGCACAAGACTGCTCTCTACATGAAGAGCTGCTGCTTCTCCCTGCTGCTTTGCTCGGGAGTGCCAAGGGAAAAGTCCTGGCTGACTGGAGCGAGGCTAAATAGAGCGCTTGAAGAGGTGCAAGTGGCTGTGGGAGCTTGAGGGCTCCTCCGTCCCACTTTCTCCCTTAGGCATGGAGACATAAAGAAGCTGAAAGTTTAGCATTATAATACAGTGACATATTCAGTTTTGATACATGCTCCTGATACTGAGACATGTAAACCCCACGAATCTTTTCTGTTTTAGCTGGGTGTCACTATAACTCCTATGTAAGCTTTCTGTAGAACTGATCAGTGAAACCCTAAGTCCCCTGAAGTCGACTGGAAAGCTCTTGTTTTCCTGGATGGTGCAGGGCAAGACCACTAGCAAGGATTTTTTATCCTTGTGCGTGTTGCAACACTGAATATAGATTAATTTTTACTCTGTGTTCAGGTCCTTCCTATGTGTTGCTGTTAAATACACAGTATCTGGTTATCATGACTGCATGGAAACTGCAAGTAGAAGAGCATTAACTGCTCTGAGCAAGAAGTAATTAAGTAGATTACACAGCAGAGAAATTAACAAACCATGAGTTAGCTAAATATTTCTGCTAAAAAGAGGTATTTTGGATGGATTTACATATAAGATTTTGCTTATTTGGCACAACAATGCATTTTGCTGCCCTTGTTATGGGCATTGTAAGAGCGTAGCTGGCTGGGGGATAATGACCCTCCAAATTCATGATTTCCACTTTAATTACACTTTAGATTAATATTTGCTCCATGGAATTTGGGGTCTTGGATCAATTGTCTGGGAGAATATCAAGAAAAAAGACCTTATCTGTAGAAAGGCCGTCCTGTATGCAGACACTTGAATAAAGACCCACCTAGAAAACCACTTTATTGTTCTAGCATTTCTTCTCTGATCTTGCATCTGGGATGCAAACATCCTTCATAGTTTATGTGATAACAATAAACATGTGATAAAATAACATGTGGCCCATGTGGAATCAAGTTGCGCAAATAGATATAAGTACAGATTTGGGACATGTCCTTCACTTGTGTGAATCAAGGATTTTTCTGGAAAGGGAAAATTGTTGTTAATGCTGAAGTTCTTCAGTGATCAAAATATGTAACACATGGTCACTTTCTCAAACTGTCTCAAAACAAATACAAATTTCAGGTTACTGGTTAAGAAAGTCTGTTTCAGTCACCTTGAAATTTGCATTAATTTTCACTCCTGGAAGCAGGCAAATCTTACAGTAACCACAGCACTTGAGCAGAAAGATCAGAGCAGATACAGCATCTATACATTGATAGTGTCTCCTAATTTCTAAATTTTTAGACAGACTTTTGGAGGTCTTTAAGTTACACACCCAAGTTGGAAAAAGGCCCAAATACAAGAAAACAACCTTGATTGGGAATATTTTCACGGCTTACGAAGTTAACATCTGGCTCTAAACTCTGGGCAGTACTCTGGCCCCTTGCTGTGAAGCTGAGGACAGACTCCAGGCTTGTTTTGGGGTTTATGTTTGTGAGAGGGCTGGATGATTCAAGGCCACATGCATTTCACCAAGGTTTCCAGAGCTGGGTCCTCAGGGAAGGGTGGTGGGTGTGACGGCAGACCAC
Source organism: Hypocryptadius cinnamomeus (assembly GCA_013400635.1). Lineage (NCBI taxonomy): Eukaryota > Metazoa > Chordata > Aves > Passeriformes > Zosteropidae > Hypocryptadius > Hypocryptadius cinnamomeus. The sequence goes on from VYZP01076564.1 coordinate 18,585, forward strand.
GTGCCACCCCTGCCTCTCCCCTCTGAGCTCCTTGTCACTGTCCTCGCCCCCATCACTGTCAGAGGCCTCAAGGCAGCTTTCATTGCATGCAGCCCGCTGGGACTGGGGAGTTCTTTGCATTTACTCAAGTACTGGGTCAGTCCTGTTTGTTACACTTTTTTAATGGGATTCTGCAGTGCCATCCAGGTCACTGGTTTTTTATACCATCAGCTCTGACCCATCCAGTCGGACAGAAAAACCTTTGATTGACATGTTGTCAGAGCAGCCTTTGGACCAAATCCACTCTTGTACAGATTTTCACATTGGTGTGAAACTTGACTTCTTTGGAGCTACTCTGGAGTTGCAGCAGTGTAATTGAAAGTGGAATCAGGCATCAGAGTATCCTTTATTTCCCTGGCTGAGGAGAACTGAGTTATCAGTGTGAACATTTGAATGTGAATGAAGCTAGAGAAATGGAATTCTGTAGCCAAAGGCTTCAGTGAAATGCCTTCACCAGTGTTTAACACAGGCTGGTGATAGTCTTTTATTCATAAATTCAATACTAAGGAGGATTACACCCTGTCACTTAGTGTATAAAATCACAATTAATGTACTATAATGGACTTTAAAGGGCAAACCCTGTAGAAATGATTTATATCTCATAAAACATTACATGAAACCCTCTCTTTCTCCTGATATTTTTTGTCATGTTTCCCCTTTCTACCTGTGTTTGAAATACAACTTTATTTCTTGCTTTATGCTTGTGCAAAGCTGTGGGACAGCTGGAACAGTGGAGAAAATGTAGGAAAAGAAGGATTTAGGCAAAATGGCCATTTTGCAATGACCAAATCCTGTCGACGTAGGACATAATTTTCTATTTGCCACTAGCCTTTAGAGAACAATAATACAGTGAAGGAGGAGAGACAAAAGATAAAGCAGTAAGTTGAGATCTCTCTGTCTTCTGCTTGCTCCTTTCTTTTCTTGGCAGACATAGAAGCAAAACCCCAATGTCAGAAACTATAGCAAGAGCTGTCAGTCTGTTGTGGTTAGACCTGTGAAATCCCAGAATATGTGGCAGCCAAACAATGTGCTGTGATAGGTCAGCAGGGCCAGCTGGGTTAAAAGGGATGGCAAAAGTAGCAGCTGATAATTTACCTACCTCAGCATCACCTATGAAGGTCCACGAAGGAGCTTGGCTATTTGGTGCAATGCAAATATATCTCTAACTGAGTTGAATTTACATGAGTTGTAAGGATAATTTCTTTATTTTTCACTGGTGATTTGTGATGGCAGCCTGAAATTTTTACCTGCATTTTTGATTAAGAGAGATTAAGTGGTTGAGGCTTCTGCATTCAGGAGCATAGGATAGTCAGCCAGGGTCTACTTCTGACAAATGTTGTCACATGATTAAATATAAGTATGGCCCTGAGTTGTGCTAGCTCTTTGTTCAGTTGGAAGATGCTTGGAAAAAATGGACACAGCTTCTCACTGAAGTAAACAGGCCCAATCCCACTGACTTAGTATGAAGCTACCCAGACCAAACTACATAAGGGTTTAGCCTGTGGTGAAATGCTCTTCCTTCCCCACCCAACCCCCCCCACCGCCCCCAAATACTCCACTAGATTTCCTGGGTTTACAACAGCTCTTTAATATCTGGTAAACTAAAGGAAACATACAAAAGTAGAGAACTGCATTAGTGATTAATGTGTAAGGACCCCTGGCTTGTACCACGCACAACACAATGAAGATGGAAGGTCAGGAAACCACTGTTAAAATTTTTATGCTTTCTCATGTGGTCATACCAAAACATTTCTGCTGTCAGTGTTTTAGGGATGTTCAAAAACCTGATTATTCCTACTTGCTCTGCATTTATCATCTATGAATAGACAAATGCAGCTTTTTTCTGCTAAGCTTCTTATTGGGTATGAACTGTAGACACAATGAATTGAAATTTGAAACTGTTGCTTCATTGTAAAGAAGGATAGCTGCAATTAGGAGCAGGAGCTGCATGTCAAAGAGTGGGTGCTCTGATGACTATGTTAATAAATGAAAATAATTTAAACTTTACTGTTCAGCTTTAAAGCACCTGACAAATCAAGCGGAATTTTGACCTAAATAATTGGGAATCCCACCTGAGAGGCTTAAACAAATTCCTCAATCTTTTCCTAGATCCTAGGCAGGATCAAGACTACCTTCCACTATCCTGGTTCTTGAGACAAGAATATTCATAGCTCTTAGATGTCTTCTGGCTGCGTATGTGTGTATGAGCATATATGTTTTGACATTACAAACAGAGAAGGGGAAAGAGAACAATATAGCTTGATGTGAAATTCAGGGTTGAGAAGAGGAAGGGAGAGCAGTGGTTCAGGAAGTTTTTTTTTTCTCCTCCAGCAGTCGGTATATCGTAGCTGAAATCGAAACCCTATAGCAAGCTCCCTGAAGGAAGCAGCATAATAAATAGGTCTTTAAGGTCCTTTCTGAATGACATGGAATGAATGCCTCTCTCTTTCCCTCTCTCTTCTCCCAAGGTAGACTTAGAAAGTGATTCTCCACATAGAGATATGTGATCCGTGCTAATGGAAGCAAATGAGAATGCCAGCTGCTGTTTCACCCTCTCTTGCACCCCTGCCCTGCTCCCACCTCCCCACAGTCACTCTGGCAGTAGTTTCATGCTTTATTTCAGACTTACTGTTTGAATAATGATAATAATGTCTTGCACTCCTGTAGTGTCTTTCATCTGAGGACTACAAAGCTGTTTTACAAACGTGAGCTCTATAGGGGTTCATTCAGCAATGTACTAAAGATGATCACAGAACGAACATGCAGTCCTATAATCACGCAGTTGATTATTTACTCCTTGCAAATCTGTGTCATCTACATCTATATCCATCCCACAGTAAAAACTTTATGACTATCTTTACAAGATACAATGAACATATGCAAGTTTAATGCATAGAAAAAATTTAAAAGAAAAATTACTGCAGTCTTCCCAGGAGGGATACTATTTATTCTCTCCCTACTCCAGAATGAAAAATAGAAACTACTGAGGTATTTGTGCGTCATTATCTAAGACAGGTTTGTGTGTCTGTTCCAGCAGGAAGTTGTGTTCTCTCTACAATCTGAATTAAAATTTCTGTGTCCTTGCTGCAAAGTATCAGGTCCAGATAACCCTGGATTTTGTGACCTGGGAGAGGTTGAACACACACCCTTGAAGGAAGGTCCTCTGTATTCTTAGAAAGTTTGGGATTCCTGATCTGAGCTATGCAACTTGCAGTTCCCATCTAATCTAAACCTCATGAGATGTGTTTTGCTGTGTTTTCCTGTTATATAAATGCAGGGTAAGGCTGAATTCTGCCCTTTTTGCTGTTGATAAGCAAATTTCACTACTTGCAGTTCCCATTAAAAAATGCATGTCTGCTTGTTATCTTTCCCCCCCAAAGCTTCAAATTTTTTGCTGGGAAATTCCACAACTGGGCTTTTGCTGGGAAATTCCACAACTGGGCTTTTTCTAATCAATTTTACATCAGCATAATGGGATCTCTCATGGTATGTCAGAATTTTATTTTCTTCCATCTCTATCTCAGTCATAAAGAAGCTGAGAGGAAATGAGAAATTGGCTATCCAGATATTTTGAATTCAAAATAAAAAAGAAATTTGAGCTAAAAATGAATACATATAACTCAACAACATGCCTTTTTTACAGTTTATCTAATGACTCACTGGATTTTGACCAAGTGACTTCACGGGCTTTTCAAAAGAATCTATGAATTCTAGCTCCCTCCATATTCAGTGCTCAAGTGAAAACACAGAAAACCTGCTTTCATTGTCACTGTCCCAGGTTATTATTATGTGCTGAACATCCATAACTAGGGACTGCGTTTTGAGAAGCTCCTGTGATCACATAATCACCTAAATAAACTCCAGATAAGGTCCATATGGGCCTTGAGATAAGTGTCATGTATTTTGATTCCTCAGTGAAAAAAACAGCTCCATTGAGATTTCTGGAATCTTCATGTGTTTTGAGACAGGCCATGCCTTATGCTTGGATTATGCAGCTGTATTTTTTTCTTATAATTTGTAAAATTTTTCCTGGAAAATATAGGCATGAGGAGAACTGTACTACAATAAACCAGTGTGGGAAAGATTGTTGAGGTCTTAGATGAGACAGAATCACTATCTTTGAAGACTCATTCGACCTGGGATTGCAGTTCACAGTGGAGTGAATCCCAGGTACACAGAACAACTTGGCACGGTTCGGGAGAGGTGCTTTTTCAAGAACTAGCTGAAAGGTGCCAGGAGGAAGCAAAATGGAGCCAAGGAAACTCCAGGGCTGCTTGAAACTTCACAAGGCTGTCCCCTGGAGATGATAATTTTCTTGACAGAAGAACATGCATGTGGATATTTTTGTTACTTCAAAATCTAACTTTTAAAAGTTTATTTTTTCAATATAGTTTTATTTGTAGGGTGATGGCTTGGCCACATTATGCCTCTGATCAACACCTTAGGCCAGCAGCCACTGGGTCTCTGGTTTGATCTGCCCTTACAGAGGCCACTGCAGTTAGAACCCAGCCTAGGAAAGAAAGCAGTAACTACCTGAGGAGAGGTACAGACTTGACATCCATAAGGGGACAAGGTAACCTGACAAAAACAAAAAACCAGTAGAGCTCCAGTTGTCCTGTAACCAAGAAAATCCTACACCAAGTGTGTGCATGACCTTGTTATGATGAAATGTAAAGCTTTTTAAATTATTTTAATTAATTTAATTAATAATTTTAAAATTATTTTTTAATAATCCTGCTTAGAGCAGGATTGGTACTTGGAGTTGACACTACAAGGACATACTAGGTGAGATACTGTTTGCTTTTTAATTTGCAGTTCTTTCTGTTGAATTAATTTGGTATATGTTCTGTTCCACACCCAAGAAATCCCAAAACAAGGCTCAGAAAAGCCCTCCAGAGTTGGCACTAAATCTCTATAGATACAGCCAGGAAAACTATTTCAGGCTTCTCTCCATCAGGTTTGAATCAGCCTAAGCTAACTTGTCAGCGTCACATTACCTGTCACTGTCACCAGTAAAAAGGATCATATTGAAAACACAGGTAATTTTAGACATTGCCTAAACAGAGAATAAACTGAAATTTTTTCTTTGAGAAGGTATAGGAGTCCTTTTCAAAAGACAAGAAAAATTTTAGAGCAGACACCCAAAGTTTCTATTTGAAAACGTCTTGTGGCTGTGTGACATTTCAAAACACCTAAGATATCTCCCCACCATTCCTCTCTGAATGTTTGCCTCCAGCCACTTTTGATTTGTGGACCTGTAGAAAGTGTCCCATGTAAGTGTGGGCCCCTACATAGGGGCATTTAGCCTGGTGGCAGTGACTTTCTGAAAAGCATATTGATATTTCATGCAGGTGTTCCCCCAGGGGTGTAATTTCCAGCTTTTCCGTGCTTCACACACATCTGCAGCTTCACTGCACCCTTAGGTTCCCTGGCCGCAGAGACCAAGTTCAAAGTCAGAAGGCAGCATGCACTGGGCTCTGGTCTCTACACCTGTACAAGCTTTATGACTTGAGCAGGGAGCTTCAAGGGACTCAGCTGCATAGGTGAAACCTGAGAAACCTGAGTTACCTAGGGAGACCCCTAGGACTTGTCCGCAATGGTGGAAGCCTTTCTCCTGTGGGCCTTGCAAAGCATTTGTTAAAAATCACTGAATTGCACTGAATGCCATCAAACACAAGAGTTTGGCATATGGAAGTAAAAGCTAAAAGCTGGGTATGAGTGTTTAATAACAGAAGGTAAAGGCAATTTAATACATTGGTAAAGGCATTCAGTACTGGTGCAGTGCTGAAGGAAAATGTGCTTCATGCAGGAATGGTGAAGTTTTGTTTTTCCATTATCCTCAGGAAGGCTCCACAGTCCTTGCTGGAAAGGCATGGGAGTGATGCAAAATGTTGTGAGTGGCTGAATTGTATAGTAATCAAAACCACCCTTGATGTAGCAGGATATATATATATATGAAAAATTATTCTGCTCCCAGGTCATGCTTCCACCACAGGACAGTCCCCAGGATGCTGGGGAAGATTACTAAAATGACTCTGTGTTGTTGCAATGTTCTTGGGCCATCACAAACTTCTTGGTATTTTAGAAGCGCCACTGAGGGGAGGTTGGGTGGTGCCTGCATATAGCAGCTGCAGAGATACATTGCATTACTGTAAATTCCTGAGTGGGCTGGAAGGCCTCCCATGAAAATGGAGGTTTGGTACCTAAATCGCCTCCAGGTGCCTGCCAGTGGCCTCCTTGCGTAAGGACCAGCGTTTAACGTGGTCACAGCCAGGGCTGTGCACGTCAGCACCCACCTCTCAGGCAAAGGACTAGTTCTCACAGTGTGCCTGTGCACACTGGCAATGCCCAGTGCAAAATGCAATTAATTTCCTTAGCTACTGCTACCCTGTAAATAATATGATAGCACCAGTATTTTCTAGTATATTTCCCCTGTGGGGAAAACAAAGCAGTTTGGACTCAGGGCATAACGTTGCCTTCAAACATACATGCACAGCTGACATGGATTTCCATGGCACCTTGCCCTGAATGTATAATTGCATTTGGGTTTGAACAGCTTTGTTTATTTGTATATTTTGTTAATGTGTTTTGCACCTCAGGCATGTACTTTACAAATGCAAATTCTTTGGCTTACTGGGGTAATTTATGGCTTTTAAAGTCTAATTTTTGAACCATTTTGCAATAGTAAAAAGCCCTTGTTTAGTGAGATCCTTTGCCAGGGGGAGCTTTGCTGACTTTTCAAAAAGGTGCAGGGCATTCCCACCTCCCACTGAAATCAGCAGGACTCAGCCCACCAGAGGGAAGTTCACAAAGTCCTCAGCCTGGCATGCAGGAGAAAAATCAACCAACCTCCTCCTTCTAAATCATTATATTGCAGGAATACTCCAGGGCCCAAGGCACAGCGCGAAGCACACTGCTGTATCCACCATCCAAACACAGAGAGGAGAGGGAGAGGATAATCCTGCACAGAGGAAATGAGAAGAGAATATCTAGCTTAGGGAAGAACTGAGAAGATTCAGGGATGGTTTTCAAGTAGGAGCTGGCATTGATTTTCCCACCACCAGAAAAACACTTCTGTGGGACTGACAGGAAAGGACGTACAGGCTCCAGCTTTGGTGTGGACAAGCAACTTGGGGTTGGTTACAGATGCATTGTCCTGCAAAGGCTCAGGACTGGTGCAATAGAGGAAGAGAACTACCTCCAAGTTTTAGATGGGTAAATAAGACAAAGAATGGTCTCCACATTTCTTCAGATGTGTGATTAGAAGCCTAACTGACTTTCTGTCATGTTTCTTAAACATGCAGCAGCTTTCCAGCTGCTCTTCCATGGCAGTTCTCACTGGGGAAGGAGTAGGCTGGTTTCTGTCCCAAAACCCTGCAAGAAGTATTTTGTTCTTGGCTGAATTAAGGGCATTAGCCCAGTGTTATACCATAACAAAACTGGGCGCAAGCTTGCTGTGTTACAAAATGTTTCTATTTGTATAACTGCTTCCTGAAGTAAAACCCTTAAATTTTAAATTGTAAGTACTTAAGATGTAAGGGGTTTTTTTTGTTTGTTTAATAGTTTATTTAAGGAATAAGAAATGGGAAAAGAAGGGTTGCTTAGTTTTTTTAAGAGCCACTGAGGTTTTAGAGTTATTCCAAGCCTTGGGGTTAATTTTCAAAATGAAGTCTTTGAGAAAATAGCTTTCTAATAAAATTTTAAGATTTGGAAGCCTCTATTCTCTGGAGTTTTTAGGCAACTTGGTTTATTAAGGAATTTTACCACTAATAATTCTCAGAAATGACTGTGCTGAAATTAAAAGGGCCTAGTGATGACAATGGAGTGTACTGGTTCCCTTTGCAGCTAAGAACCAGGGGGTCAGAGGAAGTGCATTAGTTGCCTAGTTTATCCATTCTGTTTTGTGATGAGAAAGTTACTTTAAGCCAGCTCTGCTCAGCCCAAAGCCCTGTTTAGACATGAGAGTCATATCTCACTGATCCAGCTACTCCCAGCTTGCATCAGCTTTACCTTACACTGGTGTCTTGTACTTGTGAAGTGAATTGCTGAGGCTCATGCCGTTTTGACAGAGGGCTTAAAGCAGCTCAGCAAGTCAGAGTGAGACTGTGTTAGGGCATATGGGGTCTGATCCGTTAAACTTTTGGCCATGCAGCCCAGCATAATTGTATTCTTTCTATTCACAAGCTGCTAAATTCCTACAACAGGTTGCTTATATATACTTTTTTTCTCCCTATCTGACTAATAAGACTTTTCAAGGCTCAAAAGCCACACAGCCTTGAAAGAAATCCTTTATTAGTTGCTTAACAAAGATATGCCTGGACTTTGTGCAGAGGCTGTGGGTAGTTGTCATATTAACCCCTGAAGCTGCTGTCAGGATTCCTGGTTTACTCTAGAGGAGGGTGAAGGAAAATAACGCTTTGCCCTTATAAGAACAACAGTCATTTGGAGATGGACTGCAATGTTACAATTACAGCCAACAATATTTATTAGGTTTAGGGGCTCTTTCACCTCAAAGGCCTCTCAGCTGATATCATCCTTGTTCAGCTGGAAGCAAATGCAATGAGATGCAATTCTGCAATTCACTGGTGAGTGCACAACACCGTGGTATGAAGTCTGATCTCTCAAAGCTGGAACCCAACTCAGGTCGCTGCCTCCCAGCCATGCCTGAGGCACAGGACTGCTCTTCCCTGGCTTCATAGCCCACAAAATGGTTATGTTTCATTTCCCTCTGTTTGGGGTCGAGTACACAACAGAAATAATCTGTGAGATTGCATGGTAAGGCTTCAGTCCTCCCTGGAGACCTGTAGGGATGCCGTAGAGGCAGCGTGTCTGAGAAAAGAGAACAACACTCTCCGAACTTGCTATGTTTCACCAGCCCTCTAAGTGTTGTTGAATAAAGCATGAAACATTTAGCAGTAAACTTTTGGGGTTGCACTGTATCTGCAGGAGGTCCATAACACGCTGTCTCCCATACCCCGGAGAAAGTTATTTCTAATTGTTAGGAGTTTATTCCAATGTGTAAAAGTAAATGCTGACCTTCATGACATGGTAGCTGAATGCCACTGGAGGAGTAAGGAAGTGAAATAGTGCATAATACTTCAGAGGTAGATTTTTGTTTAAATGTCAATGCAAAACTATTCAATTTTTTTCTCCTTTTTCTTTCTACTTAATTGGAAATTGGTAAAGAAGTATGCATCCTTAAACATGGATGAAAAACAAATGAAAAACATTTGCAGAATTTAGTCCAGGATCTGGTCACTCACATGCCTTCTGAAGTTCAGTAAACCTAGAAATTTGTCTCCTGAAGCTTTAAGTGCAACTCTTGTCATAGCACAGTTTGTGGGTCTGCAGAATAATAAACTCAGGGATAACAAGACACCCTTATCCCAGCTTTGAACAGTAGTAGGAAATGCTGATGGTGTGCACCATTGTCTTGTGCTGATCCAGACTTCTTAAATTTCCAGCTTCACTCACTTTCAGCCTTTGGAAGGGGATCACTGTAAAGCCACACTGTTGAGATTTACCTTGTGAACTCTGCTTAAAACTGAGAATCAGACTTATACACAGCCTGCTGAGATAACTCTAGTGGTCTGAGAACGCAAAAATATCCAAGAAATTCAGTGTTAAGTCTCAAACTCTGTCTTTAAACCTGTCCTTCAGATCCTGTGATTTCTGCTTCTGGTAGGTGACATCTGTGGTGATTTTGAGGATCCCCAATAATGTCTGAGCTGTTTGTTAACTCTTTTCATCCAGGCCGAGGTTTCACATAACCTTGCTGAAGGTTTTGTGGTAATCTCTACTATAAAAAACAAAGGCAAAGATGCAGGGCAATAATCTTATATGCATCAGGGGGTTTTTATGAATTTTGATTTCTTTTTCTTTGAAGAGTGAGGAAGTAGAATGACTAATTTGGCTCTCTAGTACTTGCTAATATTTAATATTAAGGGCTGGATCTCGAGTGAGTATTTTTGTAAAAAGCACTAGAATAAAATTGCTATTGAAAAAATATTTAATCAGAATACTGACCCATTATTTATTTCTTTTGTACCAAGATTGTGTATTGACAGTTTAAGTGAAATAACAGTGTAGGTATGATGCAATAATTCTCATAGAGAAAGCTTTAGAAACAATTTAAGTTCAAGATTACTATACTACTTTAAACTGTGTAGTATCTGCTTTGTGTATTCAAACCAGGAAGTGTGCTTTTCCCTCTCTCCTTCTCTTCAGTGTGACGTGGGTAGATGTTCAGTTGTGGTATATGTGGTCATGAAGGATGGATTGATCTGAATAGGCCTGGGCTATTTCTGAATCTTGACTGAAAATGTGTCATAGTCTGCCTTTGAATGTTTTGTGTCATCTTCACTAAGATCACAAATCTGCAGCTCAGCACTGAGAAACCCTAGTATTTGCAACCCATCTGTGTATGTCCACCTATGTAGAAAGTTCCCACTGTGCTGTGCTTTTACTTCCCTTCTACAGCCTAAACCATCTCAGCAATTGGCATCTTTGCTCTGGTGGCCATTCCACAACCTAACATATCCCAGCGTTAGGAAACTCCTCTGTGACGTTTAGCTCGTGTTTTTTTGCAACACTTCTCTTTAATGATAAGGCACCGTGCCCTCTGCTGTCTCCTCTCGGCTCGGCATTCATGTCCTGCAGATAGCTGTGCTCCCTCCCCTTGTGCCTCCCTGCTCAGACCTCACTCAGAATGTGCTGTTAGCAACTGGGATCTCTTTCCACAGTAGTTTTCCTGTCCTTCTCAGAATTCATTCCAGTTATCTTTCAGGTAACAGCATGCCCAGAAATTAAGGCTACATTCCAGTGCCTGAAACGAAGCATGTAGTGACTCAAGCCAAAACAACTTTGGTCTGTTTTGCTACTGTATTACTCTTCATTGCATGTCCAATTTGCTGCATACTACTACTATTAAATCTCTGTTGACATTACAGCTTTCCAGGTTTCTCCTTCCCATTGTGTGACTATTTCCCATCTGGGCTTTTCTCACATGGGAAATATCTACACAAATTCAAGACTTCAGCAGAGCTTCCCAGCTGCATTAGGCATTTCACCAATAAATCACTGTTTCCTGTGGCAGAAGAGAAAACTGATTGGAAAAGCCTTTTAAATCCCAGATGCAGTGATACTCACCCTTCCCTATTCCCTTACTCCCAAATCCTGTGTAATATCACAAGCAAAGTTTTAAACAGAAAATTGAATCCGGCAGGATTTCGGGGAGGATTCAAAGTTGCAGTCCTAAGAGTTGGCGAGGATCCCCATGCTACCTCTGAAAGACATTGAAAGACTGACTGGAAAAAAAGCTGAGTTTATTTTTGCTGTGTTAACCAAGGTTATGACCTAGTGCACAGCCATCAGGATTATTTCCCTGTTCCTTAAGTTTTGGCTAAGTTGATGTTGTATTTTAGTGTTGTTGAGATGAGGTAAGGTTGATTTAGACACCTGGCCACCCTGCAGGGTAAATACAGATGATATGGGGTGCTCAGGAGGGACAGCCTGACAGCCTCTTCCTGGTGTTGTGCAAGGCCAGGACCCTTCAGAAAAAAAGCAATTCCCATAGGAACATTGTCAGTGTGACTTCAGCCCTGAGGATGAT
>VYZP01076565.1:0-61748 GCA_013400635.1 Hypocryptadius cinnamomeus
CTTCGTGAGCTTGTTTGGTAGTCTTACCAGCATTTGCAATTTTAGTGGTTTTGCAAGAGATTGCATAATTTAAGTTTAACACGTGAATACTTCAAAAGGAGCTGTAAAAGCTGAACCTCTGGGTGCAGCCAACTTTAGGGTAACAATGGGAACAACCTATCTGCAGGCACAGCCTTAGGAGCAAATGCCTTTCTTCCTGACCATCCTAAGAGTTTAAACTAAGCAGGAGTATTTTCAGAAGATTGTTTTAGAGATTTGAAGAGTAATTACATGTATCTGATGCAAAATCTGTCACCTGTGGTGACAGTTGTTCTGGCAATTTAAGAAATCGTTCATTTTGTGCTGACTGCTGTAGTTACTCTGGGAACATCTGATGAATTGAAACTGCTAAGGAAATATGCAATCAGTTGTAATAAGTGAATATAAAAGCAAATGTGTTTTTTGAAGGACACTAAAATACAGGCTAAGTCATGCTTGTAAAACAGTGATAACCTATTTTCTCCTCTGAATTTCCAAGAATAAGAGACACTTTCTTGTTTTTCTTTCTTGGCTAGAACTTGAAATTCAAAGCCTCAGCCACGGAAGGGTTTCCTTAAAACATTGTCTTTAAATGTCCATTAATCTATCAGTGGTTTTGATACAGTTTCTTACATGAAGATTTGTTTGGGAACCTGACTTTTTGCCAGTTTCAGTTCTATTTAGCCTCCTGTCCTCTTTTCTCTCTCTTGTTTTCCTGAAAAGGGAACATATAAGTGTTGGTTGAGTTAAAGCTTCCATTTGGTGGTTTCTTGAATTAGGCCTTGCTTCCCCTGCCCTCCCACTCCACCCAGCATTTTCTTCATGACTCATGCTAATTTGTAGGTATTAAAAGTATTGGGAGCTACAGATTGTCCCTTTGCCACTACTGATTTTTTTCCAGGAATTATTTTAAACTGTAACAGAGCATATCTGTGAGGCCTTCTGCAAATTGTACCTGAGTCTCCACCTCTTAGTAACTCACATGAAGTCTGGCTTATTTGGGGCACGTTGCTCTGTTTTGGTTTTTTTAAAATATAAAGTTCTTTCTTCATTCCTCTGTAGTTTAAAATGCTGAACGAAGAAACTCACAGTCAAAATAAAAAGAGTATCAGGCAGAACACTGTGAAGGGGTGGTGTAGCAGCAAGTCTCCTGTGCTCCCATTGAAGACTTCAGGAAACAGAGCCCTGTCCACTGAAATTGTGGTTGAGAGGATGGGGTTTGAGAAGGCATTGTAGTGCAGTGGCAAAGGTCTTTGAAAAAAAAGAAAAATTAAGTAACTCATATCCAAACTCCTTCAGCAGCTGCTTTGGGAAGAGATACTAGAAACAAAGAATTTGTGTAATAGCCAGCCTAGCTAGGAATCACCTAGAGATGTAAATGCTCTGAGTCTACCACCTAGATCATTGCTGGTTTACTACAGAGAGAAACATGGGTTTGTACATGCTATAAATCTGTCCAGCAAAATTTACTTTTGTGAGCTGTGGCAGTGGGCAAGCAGACTGAAGGGACACATTCTGCAGCTCTGTAGTGTCATGTACCAGGTGTGTGAGGAAATGGCTGAGCTTAAAAATTGAGGTTTTCAGTAAAAGAGGTGCAAAATATTTTATCAGATGCTAGCAAAACTCTTAATAAGGTTCTGCTCCTTCAAGTATGGGAGCCTTGTGAAATGTTGGTTCTTCCATCACTAATTACAACCCTGTAGCAAAAATGACATATCTGGTTTTGTGTGTGTGTGTCTGTAGTTATTACCCTATTGTTTTGTAGCCTTAAATGGGACTTAAGTTTTCATGTATTGTCTGGTTTTATTCAGTCTTAATTCCTTTGAGTTTAGTTTTTTGGAGGGTTCCAGTTATTGATGCATTGAAGACTATCATGGACAGAGGTTACCAAAAAAGGGTGTGACTTGGGAGTGGAGTAAATTTAGCACATCCACATTTTATTAAATTTATGACTCATAAAATGCTCAATATTTCACAGAATAGCCAACTGACCCTCATTTTGCTTGTGCTGATGGATGTCCTGAAGTTTTGCCAAATAGTTTTGGAATTATATCCTCCAGAAAGTGTTATTGCCTATTAAAAGCTTGAATGTGACCTTTTCTCCTTTCTCTTTTCTCTGACCTCTTTCTCTGGACAGATCCCATATTGAAATTCTTTTTTTCTCCTCTGTCCATTTGGCAGAAGGATTCCACCTCCTGCACACCCTCTGTTGTGTTTTAGTAGATGTGAAAATGAACAGTTTTGCATGCAGCATCATCTTCAGAGTGACATCTGTCTTTGTATATGATCTTTGTTTCTGCATCTGGACAATCTGATACTTTTAGACAGGATATTTGTAATAAGCTGCAGCTCTTCAGTGAAAAACTGCATAATTGTTAAGAGGCTTTGGGTTTTTTTTTGTTTAATCTTGTTATGAAATGTTCCTTTTTGTTTTCTGGGTGGTTTTTTCCATACAGCTGTTGATATTGTAAACTGCACATTTGCAGGGACACATGTGTCTGCAGCGTATGAAGCTGTCGGCTTCTTAGTAGTTTTTCCTGTTTATGGACTGGAGAACATTTCAGATGGAGAGGAGCAGCTGGAGGGAGAGCAATGTCAGCATACCCTACTGGGATTTTGATCACACTAAATTCTGTTAATAAAATTCAGGGTCTATATATCAACATAGAATAACTTGGAAATGTTATATAAACATTTTCCAGTGAGGACTAAGGGTCTGTGAGATGCAACTTAAAAGGTATTATCTTTCTTTAAATCTTTTCAATTCAGAACTGTAAAAAAGCCAAGGTTTTCCTAGCTTCACTGGCAGATTTTAAAAAACAAAGATTTAGGAGTCCTTTTTGGTAAATGTTAGAGGTAATACTTTTAATCATGAGCTAAGTCAAATCTATGAAAATAACCTTTAGTGCTGGTTTTAAAAATTACAGCACTAAAGATAGGTGGGCTTACAGCAAACTCTGTAGGTCGGGACATGCAGATGTACTTTCCAGAATGACAGTGTGCACTCACCTGACCTGTGTCCTGTTACAGCAACTGCATGTGCAAGCAGAGAGAGACCTGGGGTCTGTGTTCCTCCTTTTAAACTGTGTGCCCGAGAAAATCAAATAATGTATGTGAGGAGAGAATAACACGTTATATAATGCTCTGCTTCTCTTACTCACTGCCTAAGCAGGCTCATTTGGCCACTTCATGGCTTCCCCTGCCTGCACAAATGTGGTTTGTGGATTGCAGGAAATAAGGAGAAATGAATGAGCTGGCACAAGGAAAATTTATAAGCGTACGCAGAGGGGTTGTAAACTGTTCAAGGCACTGGTGGCCGTGCATATGAATAAACAGGTACAAGAGGTGAAAGGGGCTTCTTTAAATTTTAGATCCTAATCTAGCAATTTCATTTGTGGTCAAGGGACTGCACAAATACACAGGGCAGGTTATGCACATCTGATTTCAGGACTGTTAGTGCATTAGGTTTCTGAAAATAAAAATAAAGCAATTTATATGAAACTCAAACAGCGTTCCTTATGTAATTCATCTTCTGCAGGCATCTTCTTTCTTTCAAACATGTTGAAACACAATATATTTTTATTAGTTACCCTGTCAACTAAAAACAACAGGCCTGATTTCTATGTTATTTTGTTTTTCCTCCAAATGTATTTTGCACATTTTGTTAAATGCTGTCAGTAGTCACTTTCTGTCCAATCTGAATAACTTTTTACTCTAAAACCACAGGAATAAAAACCTTCAACTTGCTTTTTTAAGACATGTAGATAAACAGATACAGCTGCATATATATATTTTTTTCTATATGTAGTTTTCCAGATGAGCGGTTGATATTTTTAATAGTAAATTTTAAAAACTCTAGTTGCATTCCTTTTTAGGCTAATTTAGTAAGGTTTGGTATATGAAAACATATTTACAGAATGCTAAAGTAGGTTACAATTGTCTTTGCATTTCT
This sequence comes from Hypocryptadius cinnamomeus, assembly GCA_013400635.1. Classification (NCBI taxonomy): domain Eukaryota; kingdom Metazoa; phylum Chordata; class Aves; order Passeriformes; family Zosteropidae; genus Hypocryptadius; species Hypocryptadius cinnamomeus. Next base: position 3,971 of record VYZP01076565.1, read on the forward strand.
CTCAAAACCAAACTTGGCCATCTTTTTGTGTAGTACCTGGCTTGGGATCTTTTTCACACACAGGGTATTCAGTGCTATAATGTGGTTGAGGAATGCAGATTTTTACCTCAACAAATGCAATGCAATCATCCTCAATTCAGAATGGCTGCAGAATTTTTTCCAAATAGCCCATCTCCTTTCTATTTTGGAGTAGAATATAAAAATATCTTTTCTGAAACCTGGGTTGATCTCCTCTCTGAATGTATGATGTTAACATTTAATTGCAATTCTGTGCATGAAGCAAGAAGTGAACCTAGAATTTAGTTGTGTGATCTTGTTTCCACTGGAGAAAAGGAAAAGTACAAACTCAAGTTCTGTTTGAGTGAGGCATCCTTAAACTGTCAAGTACTTCAGTTAAGCAACAAGAGAATCTACTACACTTTGAAGCTAATTTGCAGAAACAGGCAGTGAAACATCATAGAAACCATTTAAAAACCTGAACCAGGCTTTTCGGCAACCAGTCTGGGTAATTTTAAATATAAATTATGTGTTCTGTCCTAGTAAGAGCCTCCCTGGAACCCACAGGATTGTTTTGAAATTCATCCATAAAGCTGAAAGTTGTTGTAATGAATTGCATTTTAATAATGCTCTGCAGGTTCCAACCAGGACCCAAAGGTTTGATTCATATCTGCCAAGCACAGAGAACACATGATAAACAGACGAGAAGATACTGATCCTCCCTGGAAGAAAATTGTTTCCATGCAGAACTTTGGTCATTTTGCACATGGTGGGAGCGTTCCCAAAAAGCAGCATGAAGCATCTTTGAACTTTACCACTTTGGAGATCACTTTTTGGTGGGTGGGAGAGCAGGGACTGAGGTAATCCATGTGCAGGGGTGCCAGTAATGTGCCTGCCATGCACTTTTTGGCAGATTACTTATACAGGGGTGAGTCACGTCATTTGCAATAAAGAATCCTAGGTGTAATTGAGGATGGAAATTCTAGATGCATTTCATAAAGGCAGAAAATAAAATTAAACAGGTTTAAACATGCTTGTTTCTTGTAGGCATTGTGTGTGGAAAGAATACTCCTGTCTCCTAAAGCATTGTAAATTCCAAATGTTAGGCACACAGACTACAACCTGATTTTGAGAAAATGCATTAACCATCATTTTATAGCTACTTTTTCATACCTGCAATGAAAGTCACAGTAGAGGATGCCTGTGTCTAGTTCAGGCTTGTCTTTTCCATGCCCGTTTCATGGCAAATCTCTTTTCTTTGTCTGAACCAGGTTTTTTGCAGCCATTTACTCAGAGTTTTATTACTGTATAGGTGTGTTCAGGCCTCACATGGTTTCGTATAAACAACCCTAGCTGGGATTTGGTTACTCTTTCTGAAGTTAATGTTTTTGTCAAGCACTTTGCCATTTGGAAAGCAGTATAAACTCAAGGAAGCAAGGCTGAAGGAGTAGGCAAAGCAGGGGTTGTTTTCTCTCTGTTTATTTTTTTTTTAAACATGGTTACTCATTTTCAACAGTGCTTTCTGAAGCAAAAGTAATTATGTTGCATCAAGCATTAGCGCTGTTTCATCTGTCAGTTTACAAGTGTATGTATTAAGCCTTCAGTAGGAATTCGTATGTTGAAACTGAAAAGCACTGAAAGGCAGAAATGCACTGTTTACTAAGACAATATCAGCTCAATATGTCATAGAGGGAGCTTTAAGCATCTTGCAGTGTAATAAGGAATATATGTGTCTTGTCAGTTCCCCATCAGTTAAGATCAAGAGCTGGGTGACTGATGGGAGGCAGGAAGCATCTTGTAAATATTGCTGTAGTGAAACACAGGCCCTCAGTTTAGAAAAGAATGGAAACAACCCCCAAACCTAAAATTATAAATTGAATTCAGTCCTGTTTTTTTTTTTCTGCTGGTGGAGGAGGAAAAAAAAAAAGCCCTAAGAAACTATTCCACTTGTTTTTCTGTTTGCACTTTTATTTTGCTTTTAAGATGGAGTCTGTTACATTCCAATATCCAGGAGTTCATGGCAATGCATCTGGAGGCAGTGGCATAGCCCAGTCTTCATTCCACTCTTCTTGTGAGGCACTGCTGTTTTGAGTATCTCCTATTGACAACAGGAACCTTTTTATTAGTGTGAAGGTGTCAGACCTGATCACTGACTGATGTCACAGAGTAATATTTTAATATGGATTTCTTCCTCCCTGAAAGTTTTTTCGTCAGGAATATGCGGTAACTTTTGCTGTTCTAGATGAATGCATAAGGATACTGTGGGAGGGATTAAAAAGTGCTAAACCCCACAGTTTCTTGACAACTTGAGTCCATCATTGCTGTTTTCTTCTCACCTAGTTTGAGGATGTTTGTGATAAAGCACATGAGGCAGGTACCTGTTCTGTAATGTAGTGTCTCTTGTGTTTTGTCAGTGGTGAAGAGATTGGGTTCTGAGCAGCAGCACTGTGCATGTTTGTCTGCAGTGGGGATGGAGTGAGTGCCTACACCTCTGCAGGGAGGAGGGAGGGTGTGTCCCTCACTTCTGATGGAGTTTGTAGCTCGGAGGTCCTCTTGGGCCCTTCAGCATTTTAGAAAAGGAACAGCTGCGGTTCCATGCCTTTGTTTTTCCATCTGTTGCTAGCCAGGAATTTGTGAACATCCTTCTCGAATGTGGATCTTGCTGAGGTTATTCATGTCTTTGTCACCTCCCAGGCTGAAATACTGCAATCCATACTTGGAGTAAATATTCCTAACTCTCCCGAGCATGTAGTGTGGTGTGTACAGAGCAGTGGCATACTTCCCAATGGGTTTAATCAGCATGGGCTTGATTTTTTCAGATAGCTTTGAGCCCTTTAGCTCTGTGATGAATTTGCTGAAAGCTGCAGGTGTGTTGTATCTCTGAAAATCAGGTCTTGGGAACACACTGAGCTCATGTCTGTTACTCTCCTCTGGCTACCTAACTTGTTCCAGATGCTCCTTCTAGGCAATAGCAACTAATAGAGGAAAATGCTACTCTAGGCAGTGGGAGAATAATGAAGAAAAAATGTCCCAACCCTTGGCCCAGAATTCATATGAGTTGCAGGAGGACGCTGTGTTCTGTGTAATCTTGTTTTTGCATCTTACCAACACAACAGATGTCAGCTGCAGGTTGGGTCTTCTGCTATGAGAAGACAAGCCTGGATCCACATCTTGGATGGGTGGGGGAAACTGCACTTAACCCTCTTTGGTGGATGAAGGAAGGGGTTTCTAATAAGAAAACATACTGTTCCTATAGCACCCAGCCTGATGAACTTCCCTGGCTCCACAGGCTAGCAGTAGGAATACCTGTGGCCCACTTCTATCCATAGTCAGGGGTTCAGATTCCTCAGCAGCCCCAGTACTGCTCTTCAGCAGGTCTGCCTTCTGCTGACTCCACGTGCTGAAAGGACTCAGTGCAGGATCTGGTGAAGCAAAGGGAACATCCAGTGTGGGGCAGGAGATAGCAAGATAGTTCCTTTCAGAGATGGGATATTGCTGGATTGGTTATCACCTGCATCCCAAGAATAAAAGCGGCATAAAACCTCCCTTTGGAGGGAAAGGTGCTTGCTGTCAGACTGAACAGGCTACACTTCTCGCTTGGTAGCATACTGAGCATTCATGTTCTTCTCTAGCCCTCTGTCCAGGACAGTTGTCTCAACACTTAAAGGAGCGCAAGCAGCGGATCGGAAGATCCATATTCAAGGTGTTCCCAGGGGACAGAGAGCAGTCCTGAGCTCAGATGTGTTTATTTGCCTGTGAGAACGTGGGTGGTTGTGCTGATGATGCACGAGTATCCCCAATTCCTGTCTGCCAGCTGTTCCTCCTGCTTCCAGCAGTCCCTTTCCCTTTCCTCTTGCAGGGCATGGAGCACATTCCATGAAGTCCTTCCAAACAGTCTGTGCCTCATACCTAGCAAGATCACAGAATCACAGAATGGTTTGGGTTGGAAGGGACCTTAAAGATCATCTTGTTCCAGCACCCTGCCAGGGACAGGGACACCTCCCACTAGACCAGGTTGCTGAAAGCCCCATCCAGCCTGGTCTTGAACACTTCAGGGATGGGGCAGCCACCACTCCTCTGGGCAGCCTGTGCCAGGGCCTCACCACCCTCACTGTAAAGAATTTCTTCCTAGTACCTAACTTAAACCCACCCTCTTTCAATTTAAAACATTCTTCCTTGTGTCACTACATGACCTTATAAAAAGGCCCTCACTAGCTTTCTTGGAGATTTTAAGATCTCAAACAGGAAGAAATTTCTGGAAATTTCTGCTTTCACAGGCAAGAAGATTGTTTGGCCATGCTGTGTAGGTGTTAGGGGTAGTTTAGCCATGGTATGACTCTTGCATTACCAGTAGGGCCATTTTTTAAACCTAGTTACAGAGTCCTTAAATGTAATCCATGTGCAACAGTCCTTGTTCCCATGGGGAAGAGGGGGGAAAAAAAGAAGAAAAATAAAAAGGAAAAAAAATTAGGAATGTAAATATACATATTATATCCAGAGATGCCTCTTGCCTGAAAGCTGATGTCTATAAAAGGCTTACAGGCAGTCTAATAAAAGTAGTAAATATTAGTGGTCCCATCTTACAGAGAAACAAGGGGCTTTCCTGTGAGGTTTTTAGATTTTAAAAAGAGCAAGGAGCTGTTGATGGGCTACGTTTATTCTTGCTATGAGCCTAAAACTATGTATGTTGTAATGGACAAAATAGAGAATGATTAAAATAAATCCCCTCATAGCTCTTCTTCAGCTCTAAATTACAGAGAAGAGCTGTGCTGGAAGGCAAGTCAATTTGTTGTCTGTGTTTCTCTAGCCCTCCTCCAGTCTCTACTGCTGATCAATTATAACAGCAGTAGCAGATTGCATGTCAGGACATCTTTAGAAGTGAGAAATTAGAACTGTTGAAGACTACTTCACAGATGTGTCAACCCACGAATTAAATGAGAATTAGACCTAAATAATATGCATGGTCTTAAGAACTGACTTTGGGTTAGATTTTCTATTTGTTTTTTGATATGGTGTCAAGGGGTTAAAAGTGAAACAGTACTAAACTACTCACAGGATTTCACAGAAATTGTGAGGGTATGTCCCCAGCAAAATTATTGTCTTGTTGTCTAGGTAGAAATATGGTATTTAAAGCAAAGGCAGTGTCATTTCATTCCTCTAATAAAAAATAATGAAAAAATACATATACACATCTATTCACTATGTATAGTGAGGACAGCAAATGAAACGCAGTGCTCTCAGTGGCATTTAGGAACATGGAATTTATGATGTGCTACAGTTCCTTGTATATTGTGTTTATTGTGTTTCACAATATATGGTGGTCTCACATTTCCATCAGTGTGCCTTAATGCCTGGCATGCCTCTGGTGCCAAAACATCTTACTGTGGGTTATCCACAGGCTATGCTGGATTTACAATTTCCTATTTCACCTTCGTAAGCAGAATGTTTTCTGTGCTTGGATAGATAAACGAGCACATCTTGCAGTAAAAATTTTATATGGGAATTCCTGGAGCAACCAGCACAAAAGCTGTGGCATGCTATATAATTAGTTATAAGACTTGGGCTTTCCATTTGTGTTGAATTGTGAAAGGAAGACTGAAATCCCTTTTCTTAACATAAAATATTTAAAATCAAGCATTTATTATGCCTAGATTTGATAAGGCTACTTACCAGCCTAGACATGTTTGCACACAGCAGTATCTTCTCATTTAAATTCAATCACAGTCACAAAACAAGGCTGGCTTAGACTAGCTGAAGATATAAACTTCATTTTCATCTCATTAGGCCACCTGGAAGCAACAATCAGTGAGTAGTCCTGACGTCAATGGTCTCTCTACTTCATTAAAATGTTAATTTCATGGCTTTAATTCCCTTTGTAAAACGTGCTGCTGCAGGACACTGTATGCAGATTTATTCTGAAGCAGACAAATCTGCATGCCATATTCTTTTTTAGTGCCTTAGGTTCCTTTGGATTTTTATTTTTAGCCATCCCTATTTTTATAAACTGCTGTGAAAAGATGATCACCATAACAACCAAAAAGTAAATATTTTCTTAAAACAGCCCTTTGAGAATGTATACTTAAGAGTCAGGAATTCAGGGCATCATGCATTTACTGGTATTTTGCTCTGCTGTTCCCTTTTTCAGTCTTTAAAAATGAGACAGGTATTGTTACTGGCTAACATTTTCAGGCCATGGATCATGAAGGGAAAGCAATGTGTGGTAAATCAGAAGCAGCTACGTAGATCAGCTGTAGCATCAACATTTTTATTTGAGGTTCTCCTTAATGACAGAACAAAATGGTCGTCTTCTCAATTTTGGAATCCTTCTTTGATAATAAGTACTTCCTCAGCATTTAGTCATCTTCATCTTGCTTTAGGGGACACATTTTTGGTTGTGTACTTCAAATTTGTACGTCATAGTTTGAGTTCAACTGTTGGCAGTAGAAGTGTGTCTTCAGTGCAGGAAAATGAGAGAAGGTAATTGTTCATCTGGTCTTTTCCCCCTTTATTGCATGCAGTTCTTTTTAAGAGTACAAGCACTCTTGGGTATTTTTCAAAGTGCTGTGTAAATGAGTATTGTGTGTTAGTGTGCCTGTGGCATCTCTAGATGGATGAGCTGTTTGCTCCTGCTGCAGATGGTCAATCCAAACCTCAGGACCCACAGCTGGTGGAGCTGCCTGGCTCAGGAGTGCCCTGCTCAGCCAGCAAGCTCTGATGGCACACTTGGGGCTGGGCTGGTGACAACACTCAGCAGCACAGTCCTCCTGCTCTCCCCTGGCTGATCCTGTCACTTTAGGTGCTGTACAAATCCCACTGAGGCCCCGCTGGCATGTGGTGCCAGGGCCCTTCTGTGCAGGACCTTGGGCAATCTATAGGGTCTGCCTGGTGTTAACCTGGCTGGAGAGGACAAAGACCACCAGGTCCCAATACAGCAGATTACGGAGGGCATCCTTGCTAAGCACTGGGCACATCTGAAGCTTTCCCTCTGAGAGTCTCTGTGGGATTTCCCCGATAAGTAACTAAGAACAGGTAGTTAATTTGGCCTCCTGCCTGTCCTGAGACTGCAGGGAGAGCAGTGGAGATGTAGCTTTATCAGTCTACTGCTGTGTACATTTCTGCTACTTCTCTGAAGATGTGTAGCATAGGGAGCAATATAGAAATGTATCCTGCAATTGTAACTAGAAGTAGCCAAAATAGCTTCAAAGGTGTGAATAAAGTTAGCATTTCAGACTTCTGTAAGTTTCCTATTTCAGATAATTTACCAGCAAGTCTAAAAACATGTTGTTACCTAATTTTTCACTCTTAGTGTCAAGGGAGAAGTTTTTTGAAAGTCAGTGAAGACAGATGGACAGTAGCCAATTCATTTCCATCTTGGGTCTCTTGCCTACAATGTTATTTCATCACAGGCAGTGCCATAACTCAATGTACTAGTCAATTTAAAATGCCAAAATGTGCCAGGGTTTTACTCTATGGATAGAATTATTCATTCATGACTGCAGTTGGTGAGTGGAGTGATACTATGACGACTTCTCAGATCACAGACTGATCTAGACAGATACTCCATTTGTAACCTGAGACATTAGCTGTTACTGCAGCAGTGCACTCATTCTTCTACATTGTGTTTTGATTTGTCCTACAAAATCTCTTATAAGCTAATAAAAAAATTTATCACTTTGGTGTGCAGGCCTCTTACACATGAGTTACTGCAGGTGCCTGGACAGTTGTCATCAGGTGGTCAAATGATTTTGTTGTAGCCTGGATATTTGAAAGGCTGTTTCTATGACAGAGCAACACAGTTAATGTTGCTGTCATCACTTGAAGAACTCATGACTGTGGATTGACATGGCATTGGGAGAATAAAAGTAAGAGGTCTTACTGTTTGTTTCAAACACTAAGTTTGTGTAGTTCCAGAGATATTCATGCTATAATTGCTTATTGTTTGGTGTGTTTATTTGTTTTAGTGCTCCTGGAAGCAGGGCAGATGGAAGAGTTGGTGGGAGGTAGTTTGTGTCACCATTGTTTTGGCAGCAAATATACTGAGTGGTGGACTGTAGGTTTCAGCATTTTATGCATTCCATGTTTCAAAAAGTATATCTAAGCTACTGAAGTGCTCCTTGGCTTGTGTTTGCCCAAAGAGAGAAAGGTTTCGACCAAAATTACTTCTTAGAGCTAAACTATCTTTGCTCAGCCAAGTTACACTGGCTTTTTCATCATCCACCCCATTGTTTATTTTTAGAAGACTGACTGGCAGTTCATCATCCAGCAGCTCTTGAAAAGCCTGACTCTTCCTCAGAAAAGAGATTATGCTCTTCAGATAAATTTCAACTCTCTCCCACCTTTGTTGACGTGCCATGTGACCCAATGGCAACTTCATTGTTCCTGTTTGCAAGGACAGCCTTTTCCCTTCCCACTGGGATGGAACTTGGGAGACATCCATTTGCACCTGGCTGGTGAAGACATCAATCTGTACCACAGCAGAGCCTTCCTGCAGGCAGTTGAGAGTTTTACATCAGCCTGGGGCTGGGTCTCTTCCTTGGCTCTCATTCCTCCAGAGCAGAGGTGTTGGTGTGTTCAGTGGTGTTCAGGAGGTTCTCTTGTCCTTTCCCTCCTGCCTGAAGCCCTCCACAGCTGTTTGTGTCCATAGGCCAAATGTGAGTGGGAATAGCAGTCTTCCCCTGAGGCTGTGCAGATGGTGTGTGGCTTGTCCATGGGCACTGAGGCAAAATTTAGCAAGGCTAGATGTCGTTTGCAGTGAACAGGGTTATGTTCAGGAGCACTTGAGGGAAAATAGCAACATTCTGCTGAGGAACATGGAGTTTTCTGGGAAACTGTCCTCCCAGTGTGTTTCCCATCTGTTTGCTGTTCCTGTACACCTTGGGATCTCCCAGTGGAGGAAGCTGTGGAATGAGGATTTTTGTGATGCCTTTTGTGCTTTCAGTGGTAAGCCTTAGAGGGGAGCAACATGTAGATAGAATGATTGTTCGGGTAGTTTTGAGAGAAACTGTTTCTGAACTCAAATGTCTTAGGTGTAGCAAAGAGTATTAGTGGAAAACATTGCTCAGAAGGATTTTCTGTTGTGACACATAGTTTCTCCCTTTAATTAAGCATTGTCCTCTCCATGCACTGTGTGAAATTTAGGGGGCTACATTTTTCCTTGAGTTAAAATATTTAAGGAAAACAATTGTGTACTGACAACAATGGGCTTTTTAAATTGCAGGCCATTTGTTTCTGTAATGCCTATGAAATAAATTCAACTGCCTAAGTTGATTCTATTCATTGCGGTTTAGTTATGTACATACTCATATTTGTGTTAAAAAGCAATGTTAAAAACATTAGTGATGAGTGCTTTCAGAGCTTTCTAGCATGCAGTGCCATTGGAGTTAAATGTTCCACTGGAGTTCAGAAATGGAAGTTTATAGCAGATGTTTTTAGGAAACCAATTTTAGACTTCTGTTTAAAGATGCCTCTGCAAGTAGGATTTAGAACATTTCTCATCTGTGACTTCAGCTGCCAGCATGGGTTTGCCTTCTGATCAGTGTAAAAACCAGCAGACCACTGCTGTACACATCCTTAATAGAAGGTAGAAAGCACAGAGGATGACCCTACTCCTGGTTGTCTTTGCCTTGAGCAGAGAAGCACTTTGGCTCAGTGTTGGGCCATTGCATACTGGGACAAATGGCCTCTCTGAGTTTTGTTCTTGTGACACTGAGACCAGGTCTGAAGATGATCCACTGGCCTGTATCTGACTCTTTTGCTGTCCTTGCAAAAGGAATTCAGTTTTTACTTCTCTGGCTGGCAGACTGACAGCACTGCACATGTGGAAGTACAAGATGGGTGCCCAAAATTCACCCTTCCTCAGCACAGGAGTGACTGTCCAGACACTCCCAGCAGTCTTTGTTCATTTTCATTCAAGGAATTGACTTTAGTGTAATTCTTCTAAGCATCTCTATGAATAGTAGTAGTTGGGAAAAACATTAGCAAATAATTTTGTCACTGGAGACAGATCTTTTTGTTGCTGTGCATTTAAAATTGCTGCAATTCCTCTTGCATCTGTAAGGTCATGGTATACTGTGTTTCTACACATCCTGTGGTATGTAGTATCCCTTTCTCTTTTCTCTGGCATTGTCATCACAGCTTCTGTTGGTACAGGCATTCTCACGTCACCATGACTGAGCTGGAGCTGAGAGAATTGTTCAGTGCTTGCAGCAGTCACTGTCAGAGGAAGCTCATTTTCTCCTGGACTTCCCTATGTCTGTTTTCTGTAGGGCACTGCTGGGTAGAGGAGCACTTCCTTCAGTTTTCCTACCATTTCACCAGTGAAGGGAAGAAACATTGTTTGCTCTGACACTCTAGAAATGTGCTGTAGGATGAACAGCTCATGTCCTTCACCTTGGCTTGAGTGAAGGGAGGAGTAGCAACTAGCCCAGTGTTCTGTGGGGACCGCCATGCCAGTGCCATCAGGATGCCATCAGGAGGATGTTTGGTTTTGCAAGAAGAGTGGATTGGGCAGCTTTTTATTTTTTATTTAGGAGAAAAAAATAGGAGACTTTCAGTTATGTGCCATGGGTACCTGTAGGGCTATCTCTTCTTAAAGAAGTGCATCCTGATCAGGAGCATTCAGTCCTGCAGTCAGTTCCTACATGCAGGAAGGGCTGGAGGGGTCTGTACTGGTTTTCCTTTCTCCTTCCATAGTAGCTGGGAGGGTGCTTGTGTTACGTGAGGCTTCTCTGCATGAGGAGGATCCAAAGGCCATTAGACCCTGCAATGTTATGGCTCATTTCCATCAGAGGAGCTCCACCAAGTAGCTGCAATGGGGTTTGGGTCTGATCCTGTGTCATTAGGGAGGAAAGAAACTATATAATCATTATCCTTTTTAGAAAGTTTAATCACAGCCTGCGGAGGGATGGCAGTGTTTTATCTGACAAATATGTCACTGTCTTTCATCAGTTGATTATAATCATCTTGGAAGTTCCAGTGTGTCTGTTTTTCCCTCTTCTTTTTTGCTATCGTGTTTTGTTTAACTTTCCCTAATGAGCCCAGTGAAAAGCAATTGTTCTAAATAAATCATGTGCGCTACAAAGCAGTATATCACAATTAGGTTTCCATTATACTTTAATTAGGCATTCCATTATTAAATTGATGTCTTTGGCTTCTTCCAGGTCTCAGACTAATCCTGAAACAAATTCCTCTTTGTGGATAAATATTAGTCATTCGTAATTAAAGAGTATTCATTGGCGTTGCGGCTTTTCATTAAATCCCTTTCTGATTAAGATGGTTCCCCCAAGTAACTGGGCTGATTAAATTTAACAAGATTTGTTCACTTGTGTGTATCATGGTCTGGTGGAAACTGTTTTAGCACCAGGGGATTGGGAGCGATAAGTTCATATCTTGGTGCAGGCAGCCATGGGTCTAAATGCCTGTTTTGCGCAGTGCTGTAGACTCTTGTTTCAGGGGGCTCTATGGTTTGTGTGGTCAGCCAGCAGTGGAAAAAAACCATGGAAATTGAATTAGCAGTGTTAGAGTTGAATTTCAAAGGGCTAAGTTACATCTAGAGGGTTACAATAAAGAAGGGAAGATTAAAGTATGTTCGAGGCTCTGTTTTCTTGACTCTTTCATGACTAGGGCTTTGGTGCTGAGTTGAAACCTGAGTGCTTTTCTGCCCCAAATCATTTTCTCTTCCTGAGATGTATAGATGAGCTCATTTCTATGTAAATATGTCTCAGCTGAAAATTCAGATAATAAAACAGATGCTCCTGACAGAAGTTCTTCTAACAGCAGAGAATGAAATGTTTTCAGAGCAAAATCCTTGTCCTGGGTTTCAAAATCAAGGTTAAACTGAAGCGTTGATATGGCTTCAGTATATATATCCATTGGAGAGAGCTTATAAGCATCACTATTTTATATGTGCTGAAATTATGCCTTCTTGTGGGGCTGCTGGTGCTGTTCTGCATTCCTCCTGCTTTGTACACAGAAATGAAAACAAACCACTGTGACCAAGAATGGCAATAGCACAAATCAGTGAGGCGTGCAAGAGATCGGCTCAGGACATCTGCAGAAGCACTCCATCCAAATATTTGAGGTGGCAGCTAGCAGGTGTTTTTTTCAATATCCAGTTCATACTCTATTTTTGGTTCAGGGTACATTTTCATTTAGTGTTTTGGTTTGGGATGGGCCATATTTGTAATATAAAATATCTCAAAATGTGTTTTCAGTGTCATGTATCCCAAACGTAATGGTACTGGGTATATCATCTAGCCAATCTGGCATATTGCATGGAATCAGAGTCACCCCCTGATTCCTAATTGCTCTTCCTGGGGCTGCTGAAGGCTGAGAGTGATGCCTGGGACGGTCTGAAGGGGCAGGGTTGGAGGCGGTGTCAGGTCAGTGCGCAGCTGAAGAGTTCTCTCTAGCGGTTGGTTGTGGGTAGTGAGGACAGACAGCAAAGTGCACTGAATTAAGGACAGGGTACTCATCTGTAGCAACTGGAAAAGGGAGAAACACAGAGTAAGGTGAGGAAAGGAAGCTGACCTTTATATCTGAATTATAAAAAAAAATAGAAGCCAGAATAAAATGCTCGAAGTCAAGAATAAAATGTATTTTCTCTAACAGTCATAATTTATTTTCTTATTGCTACTGTTGCAGTAGAGCAGTGGATGGTGTTATGCTATTCATAGCACCATCCTTCCACTGGCCTGAAGTGAGGGCTGATGGACAGCAAGAATCCATGGCATTTCCGAGGAGATGGGGTGCACTTTGATCTCTTGATTACCAAGCAAGAACTGCCACAGCTGCTTCCTTCTGAGTATCTGTGGTGAATTAGTTTCCTCTACTCACAGTGACTCACACTGATTTTGTAGTGACTTTACCAAAGACAAGGCTCAAAATAAGTTGCATGCTCAGTCTGCAGGTTTGGCAAAATGTTTATTTAAGGCAATGATTAAAAATTATGAGAAGATGATGAGAAAATTCCTACTTTACATGCTGACAAATCCTAGAAATATAGAAAAGAGATAGAAGCATTTGAAAAGAGTATGAGCAAGGGTTTCGGAAGAATTGAGGGAATTAAATAACATATAATAAGAAGACCAGGGAGATTGGGAAGTATAACCTCTTTAACCCTTGTATTTTAATTGGGATCCTGAAAGCCTTTGTATGCTGTTGTATTACAGCATGGCAGTTTATACATACTGCTACTGCTTTCATCTTTAAAAATGTACCACTTTTCTTCTCCAAAAATTCCAGGGTTTAAGCCAGCTCCATTGTTTACCTAGCAGTAACATCCTGCAATGTTGAGCATCATTGGTATGACAGTTGTGTATGTAAACTGTTCCAGAGTGTTTTGCTTTTACTGTTAACTCAGTGAGACCAGTCAGAAATGACAGTGGAAATTGCAGATACAACAGCTGGATTCTGGTAGAACTGGATTACCTCAAACAGGAATGTGTTTTCTGTTGTAGAGATTGATGCTTAATTTCATCTGCATTGGACAGAGATTGTTCATTCAAGTAGACAGCAAAGAAATGTACATTCATACAGGGGTGGATTACTTCTTTCCCAGATTCCCAGGGATTTGAAATGCCCAACAAGTAACAGAAAAAATAGGTGAATAGTCTGTTATTTTATAGATAAGAATAAGCTCTGTATGTCTGTGTATGATTTATTTTAAAGGTATCTGGTGTCTTATTTTTGCTTAATTGTAATGATACTTAGCTTTCCAGAAATACCTAGATGACTAGTTTAGCATTTTTAAAAAATAAAAATAACTCAGCCATTTCCTAATTTAGGTACATTTGCCTGCCTAGCAAGACATCTTATTGTAATATGGTAGAGTACACATGATGTTTTTTGAAAAGATTTCACTGAAGTGTAGCAAATTATCTTTATTTCAAGCAGAATTGTGATTCTCATCTGAGCTGGTTGGCTGTTTGCCAGGAAATGCATCTTTGAGCTCAGAGGAGTTGGAAAGTTGCATACCAGTGTGTCAGTGTCTCTCTGTTACATAAAACATCATTTTTCTGTTTGAAAAACAAGTGGTGTCCTATAAGCCCAGAAACAGCAATGTCTTCTTCTACCTAACTTGTAACATACCTGTGAAAACCAAATCCCATATGTGTGTGTCAAGAAGACTTGTAGCAGGGGAGGCTGGGCGAGAGCAAATATGCAGGCAAGGGAATAAACATGGCATTTTTGTTATCTGGATTTGATAAATATAGTTTGGGAATGATAGAGTAAAGAGTGGTGAGTCAGTTTTGCCTGGTCATCTCCAGTGACTGAAAATAACTTGTTATTCCAACCCTTTTATCCCTTCATTCCTTGCTCTCCACATATTTTTGTGTTTTATTTATAGCTCGACCAGCTTTTCCTTTGCAATTTGTAAAATAACCCTTTAGAGTCAGGGAAGGGAGACTGAGGAGCAGCAGCTCCTGGGCAGTCCTGTGGTAGAGCCAATGGATCATTCCCTGTTGCTGTGGCTGAATGCCCCCTTCCCATGCACATCCTTCCTTCATCTGCCCAGAGATTCATTCCTCTTTTAACCGGCAGCCTCGGTTCCTGAAGTCATTAATGAGTTTGTGTTGACAGNTTCCTGAAGGCATTAATGAGTTTGTGTTGACAGGAGCCATGTGAGGTGTTCCAAACCAGCTGGCTGTGACTTTGAGAGCAGCAGGGTCAGAGGCCTCAAGTCTGGAGAGGTGGGAAGGCTGAGTTTTATCAGTGAAACCTCAGTGGAGGCTGTAAGCTGTCCTGAAACACATGAAATCCACCAGCACGACCCATACTTGCATGTATCCTGTAAAGCACAGCTGTGTAAACAATGCTTGCAATAATTCTGAGCTAGATCATCTGTGTTTTACTTCAATTCCCGTGCCCAGAATTGTTGTCCAGTTTAATCCACAACCTAAGGGTCAGTTTAGCATTTGATACATCTTAACTTGCAGATCAGGATAAGATACTTCTTGACCTGCTCTTAGGTCTTCCACAGTACTGACTTCTTACAGCATAGCTGGACTGCTCCATATTAAACCATCTGATTTGGTCTGGAGAGGAGGAAGGGAGATGGCAGGCTTAACTGCAGTCCTCCTTATAAATTTATCAATGGAGAGGGCAAGGGGAGAGGTGTGTTCAAGCAATAAATGTGAATCATAAAATCGTAGAATGGTTTGGGTTGGAAGGGACCTTAAAGATCATTGGGTTCTAAGCCCTCTGCCATGGGCAGGGACACCTTCCACTAGATCACGTTTCTCCGATCCCCATCCAGCCTGGCCTTGAACACTTCAAGTGATAGGGCATCCACAGCTTCTTTGGGCCAACGTGAGCCAGTGCCTCACCACCCCCACAGTAAGAAATTTCTTCTTAGTATCTAATCTAACCCTACCCTCCTTCGTTTTAAAGCTTTAAAGCCATTTCTATTTGTCCTGTCACTACATGCCTTGTAAAAAGTGCATTTCCAGCTCTCTTGTAGCCCCCTCAGCTACTGGAAGGTGCTCTAAGGTCTCCACAGGGCTCTTCTCCAGGCTGAAAACCCCAACTCTTTCAGCCTATCTGTAGCAGAGATGCTCCAGCACTCTGAGCATCTTCATGGCCTCTGCTGGCCTTATTCCACCAGGCCCATGTCCTTCTTATGCTGGGGATCCCAGAGCTGGATGCAGCACTCCAGGTGGGGTCTCACTAGAGTGGAGCAGAGGGAGAGAATTCCCTCCCTGGACCTGCTGGCCACAGTGCTTGGGATGCAGCCAAGGAAAGAGTTGGTGGAGCCGATTAGCAGACACCAGCCTGGGGTGTGAGAATCTCAGGCTCTGTCACAGGTAAGAGTGGAAAAACAAGGAGCAAGTAGGAATGTTAGTACTAGATGCCTGTGTATGGACTTAATGAGGCCATTTGGAAAATTCTACTGGTTCCAGCACCCATGCTTTGAAAAGTATATTGGAATGTTAGAAGAGATTCAGAGAGCTACTAAAGGGGTTTGAGCTTTAAAAGCCATGTTTCATGTTGAGATCTCAGCAATTAAGTAGGTTTAGTTTGCTCAGGAGCAACTTCCGAGGTTGACAGATCATACCACCACTTACCTCTGTGAGCAGACAGGTCTCTAATTTAGCCAAGTTACGTGGTCAGGAAGTAGAAGTACAAAAATAATGCACACAGACACATACACACCCCCGTGATTAATTAGGGGAACTGCTTGTCTCATGGTAAAAGCTTTAGGGCAGTGGGGATGTCTGTCTCACCACATCCCAGGCAGAGCAGAAAGCATTCTGCACAAGCTCCTGTGTCATTCGGGAGATCAGATTAGATGATGATAACATTCCAGTCTGGTCTTAGAATAATTAAATGAGGTATTTACAGAGATTTCAAAGTCAAATCGGATCTCCTTCTCCACCACCACCCTCTCAGCAGCTTCAGTTAGTGGTGTTGTTTACATATTAATGAGATGTAGCATCAGGCTGCAAAACTATGTGATTTAAATGTATTTAGCAACAGAATTAAGCACATGTAATGGTTGCTGATAGCTGTGAGGATGTCCTTACATCTCTTGACCTTTATACTGTCTGGGCTGGAGGTACCTGGTATGGGATCCCAGTAGTCCTCTACTCCTGTATGCAGCACCCAGAACACATTTCCTTCCTGCTGGGCAGCAGAAAGCAGACAGAGCTGGCTCCCACTCTCAGGGACCAGAGGTGCAGTGTCCTTAACTCCTTAGTGTCAGCAGGTGGAAAGTCTCCCTCTCTCTTCGTATCACAATGCCAGTGGAAAATCAGATAGGTACAGAAAGAATTGGTATGCAGGATCACTCTTCTCTGTTAATCAAAGCAGCATTATCATTCTGTCTTTTTTTTGTTTGCTTATTTGATTGCTACACTTATCTAAAAAAGATTTCCAATAACTACTGAGTTGAAAGTGATTTAGATTAACCCCAGCTGACACTGCTGCTTTAAAGAGGGCTGCCTGAAGTTTTAAATCCTCACAAGCATGATACTTCCCAGGAGGAGCTGTAAATCCTTGAAGCTGCTCCCTCCTGATACTGTGTTCTCAAAGAAAAATCACTCAAATCTCGTGAGCTAAGACAGTAATATTTCCCAGTAAGCAGTTTTAGATAGCTTTTGTTTTAATGTCCAGAATTGTATCTGTGTTTAAGGCTAACATAAAATACTCAGATATTGTATAACCTGACAAGTTTTCTTCTTTCCATCTTTTCTTTCATTATCTTGCTGATCAGTTTATTTAAAGAAGTGCCAAGCCTCCTCCTATTGGGTTTCCTAAGGAAATATGAAGAGGGTGGAGGATATTAAGGCATAGGTGGGTGAGCAACAACCAGTGTTTCATGGAAACCTGGAAATGTATGAAATATCTGTAGCTGTGCAATGAAGGGACAGGTATGTCACTTTGCAGCAGAAAGCAGTTATATTGAGCTGGGAGGTAGGATGGACAAGGGTCTCACATATAGGTCCCACTTTCAACAGAGCAGCTTAATTTAAGAATGGATATTCTGTTGTGAGAGCATCTCTGTGTTCCTCTCCCTGTGGGGCTCAGCAGCTCATCAGCTGCTGTTATGTGAGGTACCCTGGTTAAGAATGGCATCTTCTCTGCTGGATCAGAGCAGGGAAAGAGCCAGTATAATCCTTGTGAGGTGTAAAGGAATATCAATGATAACTCATGGAGTTTTTGTGGTCGAGATGACCCCCAGATTGTTAAAAGTCTCTTTTTCCCAGCCCAGCGCTTGAAGGAGGAGTCGGAATTCCTTGGCTCTGGTTTTCAAGGTTGTTTATTTTCTCTTATCTCTTACATTCTTTTCCTGACCTGCTGAGATTTGCCTAGCAGGTCTGTCCGAGGCACACTGCCCACCCTTGGGCTGGTGTCAACATTTTATACTAAGAACTACGTGTACTTTATTTATCATTATTTTCCAATACCTAGCACCTATGTTTGACAGTCTACTTCTACTCTAAACCAATCCAAAAGTGCCAACATCACACAGAAGATGGAGGCTAGGAAGAAGAAGGAAGAAGGACAAGGCAACGCCCAAATCCCTCCATCTTGCCTCCTAAACCCCTATTCTAAGAATCCCCAAAATTCCACTTTTCTGCCTGTGATAAATTCATTATCATTCTACTGAAACCTTTGTGACTTGTAACTCTTCATACAAGGATGGTAATTTGCTCCATGGGTTAAAATCAAAAACCCATGTGTCCTTGGCTTCCTGCCAAGGTCTCTGAGCCCCCTGCCAGGGGCCCAAGCCATCCAAGGCACCCAGAGGGATGTCCTGGGTTCCGACAATAACCAAAGAGATCCTTGGTAGGGATGGAAATGGGTAATAGCCACCCCTCTTAATGCCAGGGAGACTTGAATTCACCTTTGATGCTGCTGAGAGTATGAGCAGTTCATTGCATGGATTTGCCTTGGGGCCATCCTCTTTTTTAGCTCACTGGTGGTCATTTTGGCTTTCAGAGCTCCTGTTCTGAGTCATTATTTTGGCCCTGGTTTGTACAGATCCCTTTGTCTCAAAGTGAGCTTGCTCAGCATGGCTGGATAGGAACAAGCAAGTGTCCTTGTGGTTGGTGTGAGTCAGAACTGAGGAACAGACTGTGCTTGAGCTCCCAAGCAAAGCTTTAGCACAGGGAATGGGCCCATCCATCCATCCATCCATCCATCCATGACCCAGGGGCTGGGTCCATCCCACTTACTTGGGATTGTGCTGTAGGGCTGAGCTTCACCTCTGGTAGTTGTCTCCAGTTGTAGCTGCACTGCAATATTCTCTTTGTGAATGTGTTTGAAGGAAGCTGAAAATCATTTAATCCTGCCTTTTACATTCAGGCTGAGTTTTTCCCCCTGGAATTAAAATACTGTGCTGGCATGGTATTATTGAACACAGAATTAAAAGTAATTTTCAGTTTACCTGTAACATCTGTATTTTACCTACCTAGTAAGAGGTTCTTGGTTGTAAAGTTTTATGATAAGTGATGAGATACAAGATGCTGGCTGGCTGTGCCAGTGTATAGTGCACATGTATTGTGTGTGAGCATATTGGGAACGTGTGCTCAGGTTTGCTGGGGCAGGGGGTTGCAGAAACTGAGCTGTACAGGGCTAGCAGATGCTGCAGAATAAAAATTCTGGTTGAACAACTGGTGTAGTGAAAGAAAACGTCCTCATTTTTCCTTGGAAGTGTTTTTTTAAAAAAAGTGTCTTTCTCTGATGCTGGCATTTGGGTCCTGAGCCTGGTCAAGTTCTCCCCGTGCCACCTCTGAGTCCAGTGCCCAAAGCAACCAGCTGTGCATTGTAATTGCCTGAAGTAATGTTGTGTATCAGCGGAGCTGAGCTATAAATAACTTTGATTGGGCACAGAAAGTTCAGTAAGTTAAAGAATAGTGCTTTTGAGGCATTTTGTCATCCCAAAATGGAGACTGCCATATGGATTAATCATCGTCTGCATGTTGTGCAGTTTACAGCAGCTTAACAATAGTTAGAAATAAACTTTATATTCACCCCTGAGCACTGCAGTAAGCTTTCCTTTTCTGAGGTGCTCTTATAAAGCATAGGACAAAATATTATTCTTGGGTATGGAGGAGACATAGGTCTACTACTGCAGGAAGAAAGTTATGGAACTGTAAAGCTACTGAAATCAATGTTTCCATTTGTCCTGAGGAGCTGGGCTACCTGCCTGATGTTTTAGCCTAAATAGCAGTTTCTTAGCTTAATTAGATTTCAGATGCAAATCTCTGAACATTATTTGATTTCCTTTGTCCTTCATTCCTTCCTCAAGGGGTCATGGATCCTCACAGGATAAAGATGATCCCTCAGATGTCACTTAAAATATTGCAGGAAGTGTTTTGTCCTCCTCAGCTTCTCTGAGCTGTGAACAGATATGTTTGCTTACTGCTTTTTTGACCCACCAGAGATGTAGAATGATGTGGTTTCCCATGGGGAAATTTTTTTTCAAAACAAGCTGACACAGGTTGTTGAAGCAGATCTTCAAATTCAGGTGGAATAAACATCCCTAAGTCAGTGACTGCCCCGTGTCTTCACTTCTGATCACTTGATTTTCTGGTTGACTGGCACTTTGCTATGGATCTGAGACACGTGTTGTTAGATATCTCCAGATTGCAGAGACAACAGCCTAACTTCACAGGGAAAGAGACAGTAAAGATGCTCAAAGGATGCAGGTTCACAGCTGCCTGATTAAATCTAGCCTAAGGGAATTTTGTCCCTTGCTCATGAAGGGTCTACCTTTGTCTGCTGTGGTGACTTTTCTTCCTTTTAGCAGATTGTCTTGTAGCTTGCCTTGCCAGGGAATTAAAGCTTCAGGCTGCCATTTGTGTGGAGCTATTAAATATGGATGACCCAAGCAAGGGGCCTCTTGCATATGAAACCTGGTATTCTGCTCTTCTCTCTTTCTGATACTTCTGTTCTTTCAGATATGCTAAATATACCTTTGAAGTTTCTTTTCTTCTTGTGTAAAATGCACTTTCATAGGTGAATCTTGCAGCTGGAATTAGGAGATACTGGTTCCAGCTGGACACACAGAGCAGGCCATGTAATTGTTTTTTGCCTCAATTTCCCCATGTGTAATGTCGAAACAGTAACATCCACCCTCTGTGCAGCTCTTGGAGCTTTCTTCTGGGTGACTAAGGAGCCATAATGTATTCTAGACCTTCTGCAGTCTGGTGGGAAGTCCTGCTGGAAGGTATCATGTCTGGGGAGGCTGTGGATCCAGAGGCAAGGAGCAGAGGCTTTCCTGTTTCTGATCAGGAATTCATGGGGAGAAACACACCTGCATGCTAAAGACATCAGACCAGCTATGTGAGTGCAGGGAGTCCTGCCAGTCCTGCTTGCACAGAGTCAGAAAATCTGTGTCTTAAGCAGATCTGATGATTTATTACCTGTGGTCTGTATGCCAGTGGCCCTTAAGTGTAAAGCCTTGATTTTTCAAGTAGTTCATGTAGTTGACAGACTGATAGTTTAGCTGCTCAGACATGAATGACTGCAAGATGTGCAGGAAACTCATCTGGCCAAGAACTCATTTCATAAAATGAGGTTTTTTTGATGCAAGGATATCAAGAAGGCTGGACTTTCTAGCCTCCCTTTTGGGGTAAAGTGTGTAGGTTTTATGTTCCACTAGACCTGGGGAGCTATGGAGGATCAGGAGGAAGGAGATTGTGAGAGATGGAAATCTCTTGGAGGTTTATGTAGCAGTCCTTCCCCTGGTTGGGCCAGGAAGTAAGGGATGGATGTCTGTCCTGAAGGATGGCTGTAAATCTGATGGTAGAAATATTTGGAATAGGGGAGTTAAAATGCAAGCTGTTCTCAAAACTAAAATGTTTCGTGCTAAGGTGCAACAGGCTGGCAATTATTTCCCTTTGTAAGGGCTGAGTTTCTAAGACGTGATCAATTTTGGCATCTCTTGGAAAGAGATCTGATAGGTTTTACCTGTGCAGAACACAGGGACTGTCTGCTCATTTCAGAGGTGATCCCAGAGCTAGACAAAAGATGGAATATTGAATTTTGCTCGTAGACCTCCAAGGAGCCATATAAATCTCTTTAAAACCCCAAGTAACCTACCACAAAACTGTCTGAGAGAGATTGCTTCAAGACAGCACAGTTATAAAATACTCTGAAAGGCTGAATAGGGTTTTTCCCCCTCTTGTTATATTTGGAGTTGAACTTTAGATACATCATTTTGAACATGGCCTTTTAAAGTAACTTTCTATTCTGGCCCTGTCATTTTTAGGGCTGTAAAGGAAAACTAAAATGCCAGGGAAGGAGAGGAAATGAAAATGAAGAGTGGGGCTAAAGAGTAGGTTTTGATCATCTTTGTAAGAAGTGGCATCATCTGTGAGAACAAAAGTCTTCAATTGCTGCAACTGGAGACAGCTTTTAGTCTCCAATTCTATTTTGCCCTGAGCCAGCCAGCCAAATAAAAACAGCAACATAAATCACTGCTGGCAGAACTTAGCAGTTATGCAACGTCCAGTGCACCACATGCCTATTTTTAGATCAGGTCTGCACTAGCAGAATTTACTTTATGAAATCTAAAAAGAATGTCTGTTCAGAGGCTAGGGGATAAAGACAGTATTTAGAAAGTGCAAAATGTAAAAATACTTAGTACAAGGATGCTCTAGCAAGCCCTGCTTTGGCAATATTGGTATCCTCTCAAAAATGTTGGCTCGATCAGGCATGCTAATGAAGACTAGGGGGTTTTTTCATCAATAGCCCCTTGAATTTCTAATGTGCAATTGCTGTTTGAATGGTTAGCTGTGCTCCCTTTACCCAAACAGCTGAACATCAGACTCACATACAGCGCTCGTTATCCAAGACCAGATGTGCCTCTTCTCTCCTTTACATTTGGCTTAATTCTCTTACTATTGTAATTCTGCATTAGTTTGTACTCTGTATAATCTTGTTCCCAAAGCTTTTTGTTCAGATTCAGAACAGGCGATGATTGGGAAAAGTTTGACCTTTCAGCCTTTAGATAGTCCAGCAGATGAAACATAATCTGCACAGTTAATGTATCTCTGGGATTTCTGCCATAATTTTGACAGTTCTCAATCATGTCTTGAAGCAGATTAGTATTCTGACTGTTGCATGACCTGTATTGATCTTTTTTCCCCCAAACCTTTCTTCTAGGTGACAACCTCGATGCCATCCATGACATAACTGTGGCGTACCCCCAAAACATTCCTCAGACAGAGAAGCACCTTTTGAAAGGAAACTTCCCAAAGGAGATTCACTTCCACGTCCAGAGATACCCCATAGAGACAGTGCCCACTTCCAAGGAGGAGCTGCAGCTTTGGTGCCGGCAGCGCTGGGAGGAGAAGGAGGAGAGGCTGCGGCGCTTCTACGAAGGTGGAAGGTGCTTCAGCGCAGCTGGGCAAGGCGTTGTCCCGCCCTGCAAATCCGAGCTCAGGGTCCTGGCGGTGAAGTGCGCCTCCCTCCTCTACTGGACGGTGTTCCCGCTGGGAATGCTGGCGCTGCTCTACCTGTACAGCTTTGCACAGTGGTACTTTGCAGCCATGATCGTCTTTTTCGTTGTGCAGCAAAAGATATTCGGTGGGCTGGAACTCATTGAACTCGCTTGCCATCAGTATTTTAAAAAGCAACAGAAATTTCACGACACGAAAGTAAAAATCAATTAGTTCCGGGGTAGAGGAAGGGTGGTTTTGAGATGCCCTGCAAATTTTATGCACAGGGAACAATTTTTGCATGAGAAGTGTCTTTTACTATTGCCATTGTTAAACGTTTGCACATGATTCTGTGATGAGAAAGAAAAATGTTAGTTATTGCTACACGTGGAAATAGTAGTTTTTAATCTCTGAATGTAATTTCGACATTGCTCTCACAAGCAGCTAGCAGCTGCATTCTGCTGTCATTGAGAAACAAATTGCTGGATTACTGAACAATCATAAGGACATTAATAAATGTGACATGCACTGAAGTTTCATGTAGAAACCCAAACAGTTCAGCAAAGAGAGACAGATGTATGATTTCTTTAGAGTCACATTGGTGTGAAGTAAGCACCAAATTTGGAAGACTGGTAAGTTTTGATGGTAGATGAAAGTTGAAGGAGAAGTTGTTCTGTTTCTTTTTTCTATTTCGAATACTCAAACTTACTTTGTAGTAATATTTTTGCATAAGCTTTTCCAAACACTACTGAACCTACCAACCATTCAACTATTCTGGCTTGGTCACTCAGGAGGATTTTTAAGCCTTGCAGTCTTGTGTCATACTACAGAAAGCAGTACAGTGCTCACTCTGCCTTCATTTAAGTTTGCTGATTATTTAATAGACCTGTGCAGCTAAGTTTTTATCTCTCACTGTTTCATACTGTTCTAGTCTCCCTGTTAGCTGTGGGAGGCCTGTTGCTACTGTAGTATGCAGAGCTGCAGGGTAGAGGAGCTGGTTTTTTATTGGTTTATTGGTATTTTTTTTCTCACAGAGGCAAAAATAGCTGTTTGTCTCTGAGTAACTGGAAAATGTTTTTTAAAAAGGCTTCCTTGTATCCTTGTAGACATTCTTTGGTTGAAAACATTTTATTTAGTTTTCAGAGCAGGCAAGATCCCTTTTTTTCTTTTTTAAAATTTTTGTAGTATTAATTTTGGTTTTCACATTGCTTCCTTTGGCATTTCACGTGTCCATGTACATAAGCAGGAGGACTGCTTATTCCTTGCATGTCAGGCAGAGCTGTTGAAATGCAACAGTTCTCTCCTTGGTGGTACAAGAGATGGGTTTGAGTTTTGGACTTAGCACAGGGAAGAGCTGCACCTTCCCTTTGCGTACTGGCTTTGTTTCCTGATGACATCATTACTTTTTCAACCTCCTTCACAACTTTTGGTACTTTCCCTTATTTTCATGACATTCATAAAACCTGAAGTCTTAAACTCAGACAAGGCATTTTGAAGTGCATCCCTTGTCATATATAATAAAAGTAATGTTCATGCTCACCTAGAAAAAGACAAAAAACATTGCCAGCACTTCGGAGATACTTCACGTCTTCAGGTTAAATTGTTTTGCAACCTCCAAAATTTTAGACAACTTGAACAATTGTATCGCTGCAAAACCTTCCTGACTTACTAAATATTTGGTTTTTATTGCATGAGGGCTTGTTTGAGCTGGACCCAGATGGCCTGGCTCTGTTTGTTGGGTGGTGTTGCCATGAAATGTGAAAGTCCAGAGTGCAAAATGTACCTCGTACTGTCTGCGTATCTCAAGTGCTGGGCTGGCATGGTGGACACACCTGTTTGCTCCTAAGTTACAACACTAAGCATGCTGTCTAATGTGTTTGTTTTAAAGACCATTTTTTGGACAAATCACCAGCCTCTATTCAACTGTCCCTTGCAAGGTGACAAGTATTTTTTAATCTGTGCTTATAATAACTAATTGTTTATTATGCAGAAAGTACTTGAAGCCATCTGGTTTACTCTGAATTTTTTAACCCCGTTTTTCTTAAAAATAAATAAAAGTAGGTTTATATTTAGGGTTATATTGCTTAATGATTTTTTCATGTTTGTATTTGTGTACCTGACAACTGGTGTTGCATTGTCATGAGTGGAAGGAGGTCTTTTTTTAAAGCAGTTCTGTGATATCACAGGCATGGTTGCAGCTTAAACTTCCATAGCCTGTCTTCTCTTCAGCCAATACCCTGCACATTCAGGTAACCCACTGCAAGGGAAAACCTAAAAACCTCATTTGTGGTTAATGCAGAGGAGACCTAAAAGGCTTCTTCCAGTCTGTCCTGAGCCACGGCTGTGCTTTCATACCAGGAGTAACCATGGCCAGCCTACTCCAATAGCCTTAACATCATCTTCAGGAATGACTTCAGAGGACAGGTTCCATGTGTTGGTGACATAAAATACCAGCTACGCTTTTCTCGGTCGTTCAGAGAACTTTGTGGTGTCATCAGATGTGCCAAGGACACCAGTGTGAGTCTTGGTTATGGCACGGTTCAGGATTTATGTGTCTGTGTAATTAAAGTTGGTCTCTGAAAATGAAGTCAGTGCAAGCCATTGTTGACCCTTACAAGGGTCCTCCCAGTTGGAGCCAAATATGTAACCTACTGTAATGTGGTAAAAACATCCTGCAAAATCTGTAATTCATCTTCCTCCCTCATGTGTTTGGATCAAAGAGGAAGAATAATCTGCTTTTCGGCTGGTAATGCCACGTTTGCAATGCCCAACTCCATGATGCAGAGTGAGTGGTAAGTGAAGAATCCTCCTCTGTGTGTTTGATGTAGATGTTTAGATTATGTGCATCATTTTTCAGGTCAATTAGAAATGCAAGATGGGAAAAATGTTGAATAAAAACTAAAAGTTTTATGGATGGAGAAGCTTCTTTGTTTAAAAAGTGATTAAGGAACTGGGGCAAGATTTTTCTGTGAATGCATATTTTCCCTCCGGTGGAAATGTAGCTTTTTAATCAAAAGGTTCTGATATACAGATTTCTTGGAGACTACTTTGTTCCTACCTTTTCTCCCTTTTCAAAGATCACAAAGTTGGCATTTAAGGATGTGGTTTGGTGGTGGACTTGGCAGTGCTGGGTTTACAGTTAGACTCAGTGATCTTTTCTCACCTAAATCATTCTGTGATTCTGTGCTGGGGGAATCACTTGGATATTTTTTCAATGCTGTTGGGATAAAGGTGCTAGTACTCCAGGAATCCCACAGCTCTCTTCCTTGGGACACAGATTGGCACTGGGTCTCATCTTACTCAGTAACAAGTTTGTCCCAGTTCACCTTCTCTTGTAGTGCCAGCAGCTGCCCCTCTGAGCTCTGTCTGCAGGGCCTGCAGGTCTTGCTGGGTCTTGCATACTTTGTTTGGGATCAGTGCTGTGCTTTAAGGATGCTGCTCCCCTTTGCTCAATCAAATGTTTCCTCATCAGCATCAGGGGGTTTCTTTCTCTCTGCTCAGAACAGAAGGTTGAAATCCTACCATCTCTGTGTGTCATCAGGCTCATCTGGGTAGCAGGATGTCAGACCAAGACGTTTTTCTCTTGACTTCAAAGCTGCAAGGCCCAAAGCTGGTCTGTAAGGTGTTGTCTTAATCATAGGAAATGTAGTTCCTAGTTTTGTGCATTGCATCAATTGGTGTTGTTTAAAAAAGATCTGTGTTTTGATAACTTGATTTTATATGTGCACTGTGTGAAAGGAAACACCAGGACACTACAAACCTACAGAAAGCCTTAGTTTTCAGATTTCACTGATGATATTATTAGAATGTTTTAACCATGTACCAGTTACTCTACAGCAACAATAAAGACCTGAAGCATTGCATGTGTTTAATTTTGCTGTTTTCTTTTTACTGCACCTGTAAGGAACAAACCTTGTCTCCAATGATATGGCTGGCTCGGGCAGGCTGGTGTCTGTTTCCATGCTTGACTCATGGATTGTGGCTGTTGAGGGAAGAGAGCCCCCCATCTCTCCATGGGGGCTGGAAAGGGGTGTCTGGCTCTACCCTCCCTTCCAGCTTCTTCATGTAAAGAAGGCACAGAAACCTTTGAGTGTGCAAGAACTACAGCTCAGCTTTAGCCTTGCTGTGCTGCTTAACCAGGATTGCTGAAGAATAACCTGTCTTAGGTAGTGATAGGTGGGTAAGTCCTCCATTTTAGCTGTATTCCGTTATCTCCCATGTAATTACTGACCCAAGAAACCACCTATGGCAAAGTTCACATTCTTAGAGCGCCTTTCTTTAATGTAACTTCAGGTCACAGGCCCCTCGATTTCTCTCTCCATTGCTTGAGTGCTAATCTGGTGTGGAGGCACAAGGGCTGTGTTTCTCAGCTCCTCACTACCCAATGAGACTAGCCTGGCTGTGCTGGCCCTAGGAAAATACCCACATCTCCAGCAGGTATCCTGTAGCAGAAAGAAGAAACAGAGACCCCAGCAGCAGTTTCTGCAGCTGAAAATTATATTGGCCATGTCTGTATATGCTCAGAGAATTCAATTCCTTTCCCCAAAGTCAAAATGAGTGGCTTGTCACTCTGGAAAGGTGGTTGTCTCTTCCTCTTGGTTTTCTCACAAATATGCAATGAAAAAATTTATTTCTCTGTCTTACCTGTCCTGACAGAAAACATTAGTAATGGAGGCCAAAGCTTTCATCCTCCAGCTGCCCCAAACGCCTTCTTTGCAGCTCCATATAATGGGGGAAAATGGTCTTATTTCCTGAGGAAATAAGAACTTTGAATCACACTGCAAGCAATCTCAACCAGACAATGCTCCTAGGAGCAGGGAGCATGCTCTGTGCTTATAACATGGTTGGGTTACTGTCACCCTGGAGGGTTTGGGCTGAGGCATGTGAGGGGACAGAGAGATTGCCTCTGTCCTTGCTGGGCAAGCAGTTTTATCAGGAGCTGATATCAGGCCCTGAGTTTTTAAGTAGATGTCTTTGTTCTGTTACATAGGGCCTCCAGGTGGTTTGTCATCCCCTTTTCTCGAGGTCTTTGTGTGGGAGGACTGTTTCTCAGGTGGGCATTGCTGCTCTCAGTAGATGATGGGAGACTGTTTGCTGCATCTGAGATGCCTCATGCATGAAAGAGGCAGGTGTGCAGGTAAGTGTAATGGTTTTGGTGGTCAGCAGCCTCTTCCCTGTATTTCTCTCTCCATCTTGCTTGTCTGAGGGAGGAGGTGAGTACCCCTTCACCCACGGCTTCAGGGAGCAGAGAAGCACTTCCAGCTTTATCAGAGAGAAGAGCTAAAGGGGCTCAAGCTTCAGCATTGCTTCTGTACCCCCAGGACAGGTAGCAGAGGAGGATGAGCTGCTGCCTGGTGTGAGAGCATGAGGAGATGCTGTGGGAGGAGCAGGAGGCACAGCTTTCTGCAGAGCTGTAACCTGGCACTCATATCACTGCTGGCTCTTGCCCTCTGCCCCCCTGCACTATTTCCTCCCCTTCCTTCAAGGCTTGCTCTGCTCTTTGAACAGCTGGGTGCCCAGTCAGCCAGGGGAAAGGATGTAGATTAACACTGAACCCAAAGAGGAGGGAAATGTTAGGGATAACAGGATAGAGGTGCTAGGGAAGATGTTGGCTCCTGCCAGTGCTGGGTGCAGCTGTTGGGAACGTGTCATCCTGTTTTACAGGCTGAAGGGAAAGGTCTGTGTTAAAATACTTCTTTAATTAGATGTCTTTTGAGAAAGTGAGGAGAGAAAGAATATCCACCACAGGGTGGTTCCCAGCAGGACCATTGGACTGCCCCAGGAGCCCCTCTGTTGTTACCTGACAGGCTGCCCACTGATATTGGCATTGCCTGTGTCCTCCTGTAGCTACTCAGGGTGCTGTCTCCTCTCTGCTCACATTTCTCACTTGATGTCCTGTGTTTAAATATATGCAAATGGCTCCTCCTGCTTCTTTTCCTGGCAATTGTGCAAGACCCTGAGTTCTTTAAGGATAGAATAATCCCTCACTGTCAGTAAGATTCCCACTGGCAGGCTGGGAAGCTACCCACCTTTCCAGGGAAGCTTGCAAAATCACTTGTAACAGTGCTGCCTTATGCAATCCATGTTTTGCCTGGCATCCAGGTGCTTCCTCACCTTCCTGGCAAGGAGCTGCCTCATCATCCCCCTCCCCACTGGCACAGTTAGTTTCCCTTCCCAATTATCCACTGAAATTATTCAAGTGGAGTTGTCCTGCCTGCTGGTAGGTCCCAAGGTTTGCTTCCTACAGCTTTGCACCCCCTGCCAGTGCTCTTCAAAGAGCTCTCTGAAAGTCAGCTCTGAACTCACTTCATTCAAGTGCCCTTTTTATAGCTACCTAAGCAAAGGTCCCCACTTTCCCAGGGCTTTTCTTGGTGCTTTGTGGTGGACACAAATGATCAGTCAGTGGGTCGGTCTCAAGGTCACAGCAGGGAGACCTTCTGGCACTTGATGATCAGACAAACATGCACA
Organism: Hypocryptadius cinnamomeus; assembly: GCA_013400635.1. Classification (NCBI taxonomy): domain Eukaryota; kingdom Metazoa; phylum Chordata; class Aves; order Passeriformes; family Zosteropidae; genus Hypocryptadius; species Hypocryptadius cinnamomeus. The sequence goes on from VYZP01076565.1 coordinate 33,325, forward strand.
GTCCTGGACATGGGCAGGTCAGGATCTGAAACTGTGCTGCTTCTCACAAGCCTTAATACCAATCCCTGCAGGAGCAAAACCAGCATTTAAAGGAAATGAGCTAAACCTCTCTTGGCAGCAAACAAAACTTTTGTGATTCCTTTGTTGCTCTATGCCTTCCTTCTCCTCTCTCCCTCCCAGGAGTAAGAGATGAGAAGGTTTTGGGACACCCTCTATTGCTAGAGGCAGGACTATAATGATCCTGGAGCCACTGTCCTACATGGATCAGGCTGTGCTGGCCAAGTTCACAAAGCAGGACTTGAGGACTGCTTGACACTGCAGGCTCCTTGCACTTGGCTGTGTCTGGAGAGCCACACAAGGAGAGACTGGCTCCAGTTCCTCACCCACACTGGGCTCTGGGGTGGGCACCTGCCAGCTCATTCATCTGCATGAAGAATGTGAGATCCTCATGGCCAACACAAGGACAAAGGGACATGGAGCATCATCCCACAGGATCCCAGAGCCTCAGCCAGCAGCTGGGAAGCCAGAGAGGAGCACCTGGGAAAGGATCTGATGACCAACAGCCCTCAGGTGCTCAGTCCATCAGAGATGCTGTGAGTGATGTGGGCCAAGGGTAGGGACAGAGCACAGGCACCCTTACTGCAAGCCAGGGCTGTGTCTGGCATCAGGCTCTAACACTCACCTGTGGGTTTGGTGCTGCATGTCCATCTGGGACAGGTATTATTCCTGGCCCCTGAGGCCTTAGCTGGGACAAGGGCAGGACAGCACAGGATGTAGCAGGATAGTGGCAGCAAATGCCACACTGCCAGCAGCAGTGAGGGCTGGCACAGATATTCCAGCTACAGCAATCCAGGGGCCTGCCTGCCCTACCATGTGCTCAGCACACCCACTCCCCAGGAGTTCTGATTTGGTGAGGTTTTGTCTGACACAGCTGGGAGCTGATGTTCAGCTGTGATCTCTGCTCTCTCACAGTTCCTGCTCCTGCACCATGTGAAGGATGTTGTGTGGTCTCAGAACGTGGGAGCCTGGCTTTAATGCCCAGCCTGGCTTTAAATTAACGTGTTGAAGCCCTTGGAATAGTCTGGTGTCCTTCTCTACTCCTGCACTGGGATGAGTGACCAGGGGCAGGGCAGCTGGCTCAGGCCTCTCTGGTCCATCACAGGGCTCTTGGAGCAAGGGCAAGCCTGATCCTGTGGTCACTCTGTGGCCAAGTGTCACATCCAGTGGACATCTCCAGCCTTTCTCTACAGATGCTGTGCTCCTCTAGAGGTTTTGCTTTCTGCCTGCACTGGGAAAGGGAGATTCTTTTCCAGGAGCCCCTGAGAGGCAGCACAAGGAGATGTTTTATGCAAAATCACAGCAAGGTGTTCAGGTCTGCCTCCTCACAACATGTGAAGGTTAAAGGCAGGCTCTCAGCTTTCCACTGCTAATGACAGAAAGTGCTTTGTGAGTGAGAGAGAGCATAATTAGGGATTAATGAGAAAGGAGCCTGTGGTTTTATTACCCGTTGGACATCAGTCCCGTGGATGAACAAGAGAGGTTGCATTAGCTGCTTCCTGCTGAGTCCTTCCAGCAGGAAAGTCCTTAGCAGACTGCATCATTTAAGGACAGAAGGTAGAGGAGGGCACTGCAGGCAAGGAGAGCTGGGGCTTGGTGTCCTCTGCTGCAGGCTGGGACAGGCCCCAGATCTGTGGCCCCACAGGGGGGACTGTGGACCTTGGGGCAAAGACCTTGGGCTCTGCTGTTGGCTCTGCCACTGCCCAGTGGCATGTGTCACACACCTCCTGCATCACAGGCAGGTCAACAGGACTGCAGACATCTCCTCAGGTGGTGCCCAGTGGCAGCCACAGCATGCCAGGAGAAGCACAGTCCAGGTGCAAAACAGAGCATACCCCACCACTCTGGGATGAGCCTTCTGCCCTGCTTCAGCCTGAATCCAACAGTGAGGGAAGCTGGAAGAGACCAGATAAAGACAGGAATAAAACCAGGGAGGTTAAATGCCTGATCTTGAATTAGCTTCATCATTCCTAGCCATTGCATAAAAGCTATTAATGTTATTACAGGACATGCTGGATGCTGGCACAGCAGGAACAACAAATATCAGTAGAGTGGTCCTTGTCATAAATATCACTCAAGCTGTCTTGACAGCCCTCTGCCATCCTGACGCTGCTCGCAGCCAGCCTGGCTGAGCAATGCCAAACCATGGGTGCAGCGGATGGGAACAGCTCCTTCTCTCTCTCAATGATACAAGGCTTGCATCCTCAAGGAAAGAAACCTCCTGCTGTGGGGCAGACCTGCTTTCCCTGGGTCCTCTCTGCAGGGATCTTGCTGCAAGTGACACAAGGAACCAGAGGCCAGGATTTGAAAACCATGGCACAAAAAGAAATCATCCCACTTGTGCATGCATTTGTCAAGTCTATTAATAATGTGCTTCACACTGTACTTTGAATGCTCTTTTTAATGATTGCTCTGCATTTTGCCACTCAGCCATTGCAGTCACATCTAAGTCCTAAAATTATCAGACATTCATCTTGTAAAATCACAGCCTGACTCCCCTGATATCTCACTCCATGATACCAAGGCATCTTTATTGCCAAGCACACGGACTTCTAAAGCCTGACACAGCACACAGGTGGGTGCTTTTGCTGCTCTGTTAGCTAAGCCAGGTGCCTTTTCCAGTGACAGACCATTGCACCCCCTCAGTATAAAGTCCTCTGGTTACCCCTCGTCTGCCAAATGCTCTGACACATCCAGTTAGGAAACAAAGCCAACTTTTAGCTCAGTGTCTCCAAATCCTCATCCTCCTATTCTACCACGTCTCCCCGAGCAGAGGGAAGAATTAGAAAGGGGGGCCTTGCCCCCCACACCAGCAGTGATGGGCAGAGCAGAGAGGTCACCCTGAACCTGGACTGCTTCCAGGGCCATCGACCCTCACTGAGTCAGTCGTTAAGAGGATGCAGCAGGAAGTCATCGAAAACAGAAGACAATGGAAATAAAATGAAGAGTGAGGCATCCATTCACACCCTTGGCAGAGGCATTTCTGTTCCCGGTCCCCGCCTGCCTGCAGGGAGGATGGGTGCTGCTTATTAGACAGGTTATATAATTGAAGTGGTCTATATTTATCAGGAGAGCATGGCGTACACACCTCGAGGGTCAGAAAGCCCAGCAGTTTGGAGAACATTAGCTCCCCTAATGAATCAGCAGGGAGAAGGACCTAAAAATATGACTCAGCTGCAGAAGGACATCATCGGGTGGCTGGGGGAGCCAAGGTCAGGAGGCCCCAATGTGCCTTTCCAGCTCTGGCTGGAGTGGTGATGCTGTGCTCAGATGGTCATTGCCTCAGAAAAGGCAAAATCCACTTGTGCTAAACTCCTTTCAAACTTTGGCTGTGGTGTTGGATGTTGAGCTGTGCCTAAAGGAGAAGGGAGACCCCCCAATCCATGCCATAAGCACTGTATTGTATAGTCAGCCTCCTTTTTGCATTATTTTCCCTCTCAGCCTGAAACCTCAACACTCATGGGATCCATCCTCCTTTTTAGGGCATGGAAACACTAAAAATGGTTGATTTCCTTCAAGGTCAGGGTAGTCCTTGGCCGGTCCCAGACATGGAGGCTGGTTTGTGCTCCCTGTGCTGAGCCCTGCTATGAGGGCTGGTCAGACATGAGCTTTGTGCCTGCTCCTCAGCACTGGGGAAACTTGGGGCAGGTTCTTCATCATGCTCAGTGCCCAGCCTTCAGAAGCAGCTGTGCCACCCCACAGTCTCCCAGCTGTCATCACAGTGGGAAGCTGCAGCACATCAGCAGTGGCTCAGTCACCCTGCATCAGACTGGAGACACTGAGGTGAGCCGGCAGCTGGAGGGGTGTTCCTGCTGCTTTGCATGGATGGAGATGCTAGTGACAGTTATTTTTAGGGAACTGGAGAGGGTGGAAGGAAATAACAGATAGTCTTTGTTTTCTTGGTTTCTTCTATTTTAAGTGAATTTGTTTGGCTGTGGTGCCAGGGAGCTCAGCTCAGTGTCCTGGTTTACTCAGGACGTAGGCAAACAGTGGCCCTTACCCCATGCTGTTTGTGTAGTGTCCACACTGTCATTTACCTTTATAAGATCCTGAACACTGTGCCCTGGGCCAAATTCTGCCTTTTTGTAGACAGGTTGGTGGACCTGCCTACCCAGGGCAGAAAGCAGAGCCTGGACACCCAGCCTGTCCCCTGAGACTGGCCAGGCCCCAATGGCTGTGCATTCCTGCCACATCCCCAGTAATGTTTTGGTCCTTGGCTTCACATGGTTCAGATGAGCTCTGAGCCCTGCCTACCACCTGGCAGACACTAAAACTATAGAGGGGTAGATTTACCCCTCTATATAATTTATATCATTAGATTGATTTATCAAAGCTGCTTAGTGACCCATCAGAGCCAGGGCTGATGTCCCTCTCAGTGGGGTTTGCAGAGCAATGGTGCCTGATTCAAATGCTGCACTCCCAGGGGCTCCCTCTGGTCCACCTGGAGCCTCCATGCTTTGTTGTGGTTTGGAAAAATTTGGTTAGAAGGTGCTTTCTTGTTGGTATTTTTGTGTGATTCTGAAGAAGAGCTCTCCCCCATGGAAGTCAGGGTGGAGGTTACCTACAGGAGCAGTAAGTAACAGCTTCCCAACAGCTCCAGTTGGTATAAACCAAGCCTTGAGAGGAGGATCCTGCTGAGCTCTGAGGAGCAGCAGTGCAAGAAGGGGTCAGAGAGCTCAGGGGACAGAGGAATGCAGGCAGGTGCCATCGCTGTGTCGGTGCTCCATGTGGAGCTCTGCAGTCAGGCACAGGCTGGGATCCTGTTCCCTACACCTGGAGATGCTGGCAGCCCTGATGGCAAGCACAGGCCCCTGCAGAAGGACCAGGAGGTGAACAGCAGTGGTCACATCTGTGCTGTGGGCCCAGGGCACTGGTAAGGCATCCATCTGTGTTGTGCATAGTCTCAGTCCTTCCTTCAGTGTAAAACTCTGGTGTGTTTAACATAAACCACAGGAGGATGTTCTCCCATCACATTCTTAGTTCTTGTCTGTGGGGTCTCTGTGGTCACTGCAAAGTCCTCCCATGCCACTGTTTCAGTCCTTCTGGGCTCTCACTTGGTCAAACACCTGGGTGCCACCTCCTCTCTGTTCCCAGCAATGTCACTGGCTGAGGCTCAGGACCACCAGCACTGGCCAGCACCCCTGGCCTCTCTGGGATCAGGCTCTGTCCCACAGCAAACAAGGAAAAGGATTGATTCAAACATAGCCATGGAGCTGGTCTGCCCATTGCATATTTCCTGAGCAAGGTAATTTATTTGGAAGAGTTGGTCTTGGCAGAGGTGTTTGATTACATTCCATCCTCTCTGCTGATAACTCAGCTGCCACAGCAGCTCCTCCTCCCCTGGCCCCACATCTCCTGGACAGGCTCACAAGGCACATCCTGCTCCTGCAGTGGCTGCTAAAATTGCTTTTTATTTTTAAACCCTGGGACACAAAAGCCCTACCTTTATCATTTGCCTGCAGTCCCAGCAGCTCCACATACCCTCATTAAATAACCACTGATCATCAAGTGAATCTGACAGGCCCCAAAAGCAAGGGAGATCCAGATATCTGGTGTGCCCATAGCTGGTCCCAGCTCCCTGTGGCTGCAAAATGTGGGGGTTCTCCTCCCTGGGGGTGGGGAGAAGGGCTGTCAGGAGCCCAAAGGAATGGTGAGCTTGTGCCTTTCCACTGCAACGTGAGGGCAGGTGGCTGCGAGGACTGAGTTTATCCCAGCCCCGCCAGAATTTATACAGAAAAACAATAATAATGGTTCTTTACAGGGGGTTATTGAGATGGAAAAGTGGCAAACTGGATTATGGCCTGTGCAATTTCATAGTCCTCTTCTGAGACACAATCCAAATAATCCTTTTTCATCATTTATTTTTAATCTCTGTAGCACAGACCCTGAGAGAGGATGTTGCCAGAACAGGAGGACTACCAGCCATTGGTCAGCTGAGTGTGAGGAGGTGGGTGCCCATGGCACAATTTGGATGCCAACCTGACCCCCAGATAGAGAAGATTTGAAGGGAGGGATGGATCATGCAGGGATATTGATGCAGCTCTCTGTCCAAGGCAAACCTCATTCTGATCTGTCCTTAAATGCCCAAATTTCAGAAGAGCTTGGACTCAATGTGTGAAGCTTGTGTTTTGGTTGGGATTAGCTCCCAGCTGGCTTTTCCAGCCACCAGGCTTGCTACAGTGTCTCCCAGGGGAAAGGCCATGGTGCATTTTGGGAGAGATCATGCAAAGATTGGTACATGCACAGAGGAAGTTCCAATGTGAAACATTCCGATGAACTCAGGGATGGGAAATCAGGAATCACACCTGAGAGAGGTGACAGGAGAAAACATGGTCACTGGTGCTTGTTTAGCGTCAGGAGTCTGCTTTCTGGAACAGGCTACAGCTGGGCCTGCAGCAAATTTACAGCTTGATAAGGATGCTCAGGAGTCCCTGCTGGGGTTCACTTCACCCTGAGACAGGCACCAGCTGACACATAAATGAACTGGGTTTTCCCCCCAGCTTTCACAAAGGCAGGTGCTGGGCTCTGTAATTGCACAAAGTTTTAGTACAGCTCCTGTCTCAACTAAATATCTTCAGGCATCACTAATTAAATTGCATTTACTAGGATGACAAGTGTCTCTCTCTTCTCAGCCACAGATGTTGTAACTGCAGCTCAGGCTCCAGCACAGCCTGTTTGGACCTGCTGCAGGACCCTCAGGCTTCTCTGGCTCAGGGGTACTGCCTGGGTGCCTCTCCCAGTGTGAAAACCAAGGGGCAGACTGGGAATCAGCTCAGCATGGCTTTTATTTCTGCAAATAACTCAGATGGCCACAGGTCTGTCTGTAGTTCCTTTGTCCTCCTCTCTGTGCCCGGTAGGGAGAGTTAATAATAGATGTTGGATGCTGCAGGAAAATGCAGAATTTAAACAAATTCCCCTTCCTTCTCAGTAATAAAAATGTTTCTCCCCTAAGAGCCCCTTGATTAATTGATCCGGCAATTGACAAATCAAGGATGGGAACGCATAAAATCCAATAGAAAAGGATGAAAATAGCATTATGTACCATCTGATGCAGTCAGCGATGTCACGCAACCAAATGACGGCAGAAAACTGCGGCCTTGGGCTGGAGGAGCCTTCATTAAGATGTGGCATGGGTATTATTAAGTAAAAGAACATTGATTTTGTTTGAAAGATTTGGCCATCCATATGAAATATAATCTCTGTAATGTAATCTCAGGAGTTGCTTTAAATGTCAGCGTCACTTGGCTACATCTGCTCGCTGGGGCTGCTGCTCCAAAATGAAGATGGAAACCTCATTCTGCATCACCCATTGTGCCCTGTTAGCAGCTTGATAGGCTGTGCCCAGGCAGAGGAACATCAGCATATGTGTTCCCCACAGGGAATACGGGTGTGCCAGAAAGGCCTGTGCATCTAAAACATATGTGACTGTAACAAAACAAGTCATTTACTGAGGCAGAAGCAGCCAACACACAGGATATTTCAAAGCCATAAATCCCTTTAAACTCTGGGCTTTCATGTGAGACTTGTACACTTGGCTAAATTCTTGGCAGTAATTAACCCATGTAGCTCAAATCAAAGTCCTTGGAAGCTGAGCCCCCTATCCCAAGTCCAATCTGACAAATTCAAAGATTTTTCTTTTCTGTCTCACAGATGTCCAGATCCAGCAACAGCAATGCCCTCTCAGGGCTGCCATGGGTTTGTGTGGGCTCACTGGAGAGAGGTGGCACTTGCTGATGCCCCCACAGCTCATCAGAGAAACAGATGCTTCAGGATGGGGGAAAATCACCATGGAACTCACAGCCCTGCAGCACAGCTGATGCCAGGGTCCTCACCCAGGTGAGTGTTTCCACAGAAAAATGGAGCACAGTACCACTGGTCCCAGCTGGGAGCATGGGCACAGTCCCAAAGAGCCATGAATCTCACATCTCCCAAACCTCAGAGGAGTTGGGGATGTCCCAACTGTCCCTGGGCCACAGTGTGGGAAGGAGGTGAGCAGGATGATCTCTGATGGGGCCATGAAGCCAAAACCCAGCAATGGTTGGTAGGAGTGCTCTTTGCTGGCTTCCAGGGGCATCTGCAGTCAGAAATCCAGCCCAGCACATGCAGAAGACTCTTGCTGTCAGAGACAGAGAAGGTTCTCTGACAGGAGGGACCATGGGCTCGAAAGCACCTGGGAAAGCATTAGTAGGACCAAGGGAAGATTGGAGACTTTGGATGCAGTTATTCCTGCCTCCACAGGTCCAGTGGGCACAGAGAAGGCAGTGGTGTGAAGAGCAGGTGCCTGAGCACATGGGCTGCATGGCTCTCCTAAAGGAGGTCGACAAAAGGCATCAAAACAATTTCCTTGAGAATCAGAAGTGTCCAGACACAGCTGAAGGCACTGAGCCACTTGACTGTAATGGAGTCCATTTTCTCCTTCAAAGTGCAGCATATAAATCTTTTATAGCCATGCACCAGCAGAGCTATTTTTATTCCCTGCCAGCTGTTGAAAGCCATTTCTGTGGCTCCCTCTCCATGCCCTTGCCCACCATCCCACAGTCACCATTTCATTGCCCACTTGAGCACTTGGGACCTGAATGACAAAGAAATAGAAAGTTATCCTTCCCTCTGGCACTGCTTTGGGGCCAGGAAGGAATTCTGTATGGGTGGGGGCTGGCAGGAGATGGGGAGGGGGGCAGTGGCAGCAGTCACACGTGGCAGGGCTCTCCCCATGTCCCTCCAACAGGAGGTGTGCTCTGTGCATCACTTGTGGTTGTGGGGCCACAGCAACAAAGCATGGGCCTTTGTGTGGTGAGGAGAAAAAAGCAGGGTCCAAGGGAAAAGCAGGCACACTGACAGAAGGCCCTTTGGAGGCGCAGAAAATGTCTCTGGTGCCAAGCTCCTCAAGACCATCCTGCTGGAGATTGTAGGGTTTGTGAGTAAGAACCCTTCCAGTTCTGCCCTAATTTTATTCTTCTCCCAAGAGCCTCTTTTCAGGTAATGGGCTGTGCAAACATTTGCTCTGACCAGCTTCTACCTGGCCTGGTGTGGGAGCAAAACAAACCTTCCCATAGGTCCATTGACTATTTTTCCACCTCTGTTGTGACTGTGAAACAAGAAATGAGATAAAATCACTCTCAAGATCATCCTGGGGAAAGCCCACATTGTCCTAAGGTAACTCTGAACTGTTAGGCTTGAAACAAAAGGGGCTTTCCCCCATGTCTTTTGTCACAGTAACTGCAAAGAAGGAACAGCATTACCTTTCCCTATGGAAAAGGACAGGGTCACCTGCCTGTGACCTGTGTCACCACAACTGTGACTCTATGGATCAAGTGTAGAGCTCAACATTTGGGGCACAGATGAGGCACAAACTCTTGCCTCCCTTCTCAATCACTCCCATGGGGTGTCCAAAGGAAATACAAACACAACCTCTCTTTGGGAAAAAAAAAAAAAAAAAAAAAAAAGGAGAAGATGGAAAGAAAATAGATTTGTGTTGGTTGGGTGAATCCAGTCATTTTGAAAAGCTGCAGAGCACAAAGGTGAAAACATACACGGAAAGCAAAATACAGGAGCTTTTGTGTGCTGCCAGCAATTTTCTTTCCCTTCACTGAGAAAGGAGCTGCCTGGATGTGTGGTGGTACAATCTGCTCTTTCAAATGGCTGAGTCAAATACCAGCTAAATTACAAAGAGTTGTACAGAAACATGAAGGACACATAATGACAATATTTTGTCATTCCTCCCTCAGATGGATGTGGAAAATGGGAAAGAGAAAAAATAATTACATTAGGGTTCAGATAGGATTTTGATAGCAGTTATTAAATTAAATGTAAAGGTTATTTTCAAACCCAGACCCTGGATGCTGCTCCAAGCATGAACAGACTGGCAAATGATCTGAATTTTTCCATTTTCTTGATATTGTTCCTATGGATGTGTTTACCACATAGTCTGGCATTGCAAACTTAAATTAAAAAAAAAATAAAATAAAATGAAAGGAACAAGCATTTTGCTGGGTACCCAGGCTAAAATCATACTGGCAGAGCAAGAGCTGGATTTGATATTTCATTGCCAGGACACCTTGCTCTCTGGGATAAGAGCAATGAGCAGGTTTGGGATTCAGACTATATGATACAGAGTATTCTGTTTCTGCTCTCAGCACTTCAGTTCTTCAACCCTGAGTACAACCTGCAGCAGATACTTGGTATTCAGAGAAGGAAATGTGCCTGGTATTGTCCAAACCTGGCTGAAAAACCTCTGTATTGATGCCTGTTGACTTTGATGAGTTGGTCTTGGGCACAGGCAGCCAGAGCAGGCAGGAGGCTGGCAGGGCTTCTGGAGACATCCAGGCAGCCTTCACACCTGAATTCATAGGAAGCTCCTGCATGTCCTGATTCTGGTTTTTAATCTGGCCAAGTTTACATTGGATTCAGATGTGCCTAGGTCTTGTCTGAGAAAAGGAAAGAAAAGGGCTTCTTGTTGCTCAAACCAGAAAAGTCAGTCTTGAAATCAGCCCACCAGCCCTAGTGAGGTGATCGACACTGCAGAGAGGAACCATCAGCCCAATCAGGGCTGACCTTCTCCCTTGTATCCCAGTGTGCAGGGAGCACCTCCTACAGTGTTCAACACCAGCTGCCCCTTCTTCCATCACACTGGGCTGCAATCTTATTTTTGAACAGCTCCTCAGAGTGACTTGTTTCAGATCCTCCTCTCCAGCTGTGTCTTTATCTAAGACTTCTCCCTCTCTGCCATTAGGGTTCATCTGTCAGGGCTGGTCCCATGTCACCTCTGAATTACTCACCTGACAGCTTGAGGTCATCTGTCATTTCATCTGCCTGGTGGTCAAAACCCAGTTGTGATCCCTCCAGTGTTTTTGGTGCCAGAACTGATTATTGCACCTGCCTGGCAAGATTTTCCTTTCTAAAACCTTTCCATAATCTGCTGTGCTTGGGGCATGGCAGGTGATGCTGGTTTTTGCAAATGAGCAAATAAGTTCCCGTGGCAGAAGGTGAGAGTGGAGCAGGGCAGTAAAGGTGATTGATGGCCACAGTGGTTATTTTCCATAGTGGGGCAGAGACTGTGTTCAGTACCATCCCTTTCCTCTTGCTGCAATGTGGTAGTTGGTGTTGGCTTTTGCTGACCTGTGGTCTCAATACTGAAGCCTGATTAACAATGTTTTCCTTTTATTCTCTTCAAAGCCTTTTCTTCTCTTCCCATTTCTGAGGAGCTCAACACTGCAGGATCATAGAATTGTGGAATGGTTTGGATTGGAAGTGTCCTTAAAGATCCTGAGCTGTATCTAGACAGTGACACCAAGCTGAGGTTACCTACACAAGCTCCTGCTTGCTCATCCTTCCTGGGTAAGCGAGGCATCCTGTGGCATTCCAGTTATCTTCAATGTTGTCACCATATGATTTTTGGTGCTATTCACCGTGAGTATCAAGCACAGTTGTAGTCATATTATTGCTGTGAGAGCCTGGGAAGCAGCATGTGCTGTCAGTGACACGCCAGCAGCTCCCTCCCTTCCCAGATGGGTTATTCAGGTATTTACCCTCCCTTACGAGCTTCCCCTGGCTGCTGCCATTCCCTGGCACGTGGTGAGGGTAGAAGGATGCTGCCACCTCCCCCAGAGTGGGTTGCCCATCTGCATGCTGTGCGTGGCTGTCACAGACATCAGACATGGCATCATCTGAGAAACGCCAGAGGAAAATGCTGAACCACGAAGCATTAAGAGGAAAAGGTTAAAGACCTCTCGCAGCAGCCCTGCGTGCCTTGCCCGAGTGAGAGACGGACTGCAGCACCCCCCGCCCACCGCGCTGCCAAGCTCCTGCTTGATCCCGTATTTTTCTGTCCCGGAATGTGTGCAGGGAGGACTGGCTGCACTCCTCGGAGCTGTGCACTGCATGGTGATGAAGTGGCATCGTCATGGCAACACGTGCAGATTTCCTGGTCGCCTAGCAACCCGATGCAGGCTGATGTAAGCTGTGTGCTGGCTTCCTCTGCTGGCTGCACTCCTCAGATGTGTCTGGGAGATTTGTGGTGGCTTTAGATGGGGTTTGTCATCGGCTGGACGTGCCGTGACATCAGAATGATGTGGATGTTGTTCTGCGTGTGTACAGAGGGGAAGGGATGGAGATTATCTCCTCTGAGAGCCCTCATCCTGGGCACTGTCTGGCTCAGGGGCACTAGTGTGCACAGCTTGTTTTTAGAGGCTTGGTAGTGCTTAATTTTGCACTTACTGTAACTGCTTTGTGTAATACAGACTTGAAGAGTCTAAAGTGATTTTGTCTCAAGCTATCCCTCTTGATTTCTGCATTAGTCTTCTCAAAGGTACAATATTTTTGGGCATGAAACAGCTGTAAACAGCTCCAATTTTTTCACAGTATGACAGCACATCAGAGCTGTAAGGGAAAGCTGTAGGCCTGATTTTTGTGCAGACCAGGTACCTGCAAAGCTGACTGACCCATTAGTTGTTTCATGGGTCATCTGCAGTACAGCAAGACTAAATCCTTGTTCACAGTCACACTGAATCTCTGTACACAATGTGAAATGGCAAAAGCCTGCAACATCCTTCTAGCTTAAGGGTGTGTTTCTTTATGTGGAGCAGAAAAATATCTTTACAGTGATGGGTGTGGCTTCAGTCTCTGCTGATGGCCAAATCAGGGTCTGCAGATGCCAGAGGTGTCTGCCAAATGAGTCCCAGTTCAGTGACAGTGAGGACACAGGTAAGATGCAAGAGGTAGCTCATTAGAAGCTCATGTTGCATCAGTCGCCTTCTCACTTTGGAAAATCGCTTTGGAAAATCTGGTCCTCAGCCTCAGGAAGCAAATTAGCACTTTGATAGCCAGTGGCCTTAGTGGAAGGTGTTAATTCAATTAGCACAAAGTGCTTGGACTTTTGGGCAGCTCTGCTCTGCTGCAGATCACAGGGAGGCAGCTCCCGTGAGCCACAGCACAAAGCAATGAGGGAAATGTGCTTGGAGAGGTGTGTCCAAGGGCACTACTCCAGTCAGCAATGCACAAAAATAGGGAGAACAGGTCTTGTAGGAACAGCAAAGCTCCTCAGACTCCTCCACTGTCCTGGTAAGGGTAAGAAAGAATCCCAGGCTGACATGGGGAGCTTTGTCTCTGGCATCTCTCCTGAGCTTATGGTGGGTTTGCAATCATGGGGACCCTTGGGTGAACATCAGCTGCAATCTCAATCTCAATATTCCCAAACCTATTCGGGAATAAAGAGCAACAGTACAAAGCAGGGGAAACTGAATTGGAGCTGGGGAATCAGCATCATTCAGCAAGTCCTTCCAGATCTACTGGATTATCCATTTCTGCCTGCTTAGCCCTTTGTTTGTCCTACATAGATCAATGGAAATCATTGAGTACTTCTGGTGATGCTCCATATGGCCCAAGGAGAGAAGCAATGAGAGACAGCCTGAAAGAGGGAGGGAAGCAAGCCTTTATTGGGCCAGAATCTGCATTACCAGGGTAACAGAGAGGGAGGGCAGTCATGGGGAAGGCCAGGACCACCTCAGTCAGCCACTCACCCTTGCTGAGAGAAGGCCTCCTGATTACAGACCTGTGCTTGTATCTTCTTGTGCTCTATGGGCTAGGAAGTGCTCTATGGGCACTCAGCAAATTATGCCATCCATGCCATCACTCATGGGCAGACAATGCCCTCAGTGGTTTGGGAGAAGTGGAGTGTAAAGGAAAAAATCCCCTGGCTCAGGCAGGAAATCCATGCATGTCCCAATAATTCCAAAATATAAGAAGGGCCAATCATTATAAATAAATAAGAAAATAACATAATAAACAATATATTAAAAATGTTGCTGTCAGTTTTCATCAATACAGCACTGCCAATTCTGCAATGAAGTGTTTCAGAAGAGCCAGAAGAGATTTTTTTTCCCAGGTTTCTCATCATCAGGACCAGAAGATGCAGATGAATAAATCTGTAAGGAGATTGAGCTGAAGGCTTTTATCATCCCAAAGACAGATGGAATGGCTGTATAGAACACTCCTCAAACATGCAGGGTGTTTTTTAGAGACAACAGTCTCCAAACAGCTCTTCCACATGATTGATGGTAGTAAAAAGGAATCCGTCACTGTTTGGCTTCAGGCTTTCCACTCAAAATCATGTTTTATACTGTGTTTGCTCACAGAAGGAAAAAAAATTACTTCAACAAAGATTTTATTTAATTGCCAGTGAATTGTAGAGAACCTGAAAAATGAGCATACCGAGTTGGTGGTGCTTTTCACCAGGTCACTGGGATGTGATTTCCCAAGGGCTGATGCCAGACAGTCAGCCCCAGTGGTCAAACAGGTAACTCTTACCCTGAAGCAGTCCCTTCTGGAATCTGCTTTTTTGATATCTTTCAGGGTTTATCATCACACAGAAATTTCCTGCCGTGAAGCCTGTGTTTCTGGAGCAAAAATCAGAAGAGCCTTTCTAGATGCCTGCTTGTCAGGTGCTGTGGAAGTGCCAAACTAAACAAAATTACTGTTGTCTTTTAAGACATGTGCCTAGGAGAGGCTGTGCAAGGCTTTAAAAAAGCCTCTTTATGTCATAGACCTTGATACCACAGTTCTTCCTCCTCTCATCCCTTACCCATCACCTCTCTTGCCAACAACTCATAAATGGAGAATCTCTCACTTTTTTAAAAATTTTTAATTTGTTCTCTTTTGCTTTTGAATATTGAAAACACTGCATTGATTATTTCTTCCCTGTCCTGTCCTGTCCTATTTGGTCAAGTAATTTCTTTGAAGGGATACACCTGGAGCAGTATCTCCAGCTTCACCCACATGACTGCCCTGGGCGAAAGGTTGTATGGCTCAGGTCAGGATACTCAGATTGCTCACATGGGAGCATTTTCTCCCCACTGCAACATTTTTGGCTGAAAACTGACTTCTTTGCTGCCAAAGAGGTGACATTTCTGTGAGAAAGGCAGCTTTTCCACCAAAACTCTGAAACTCCTGGAAACAATGTGGTAGAGGACATGATAGATTTGTTATCCCTTGGGAAGTTGTACCGATGCTTATGAACCCCTTGGAGATGCCTGATGGCACCTCTGGCCAAACCTGCGTCCTTCTGGCAGTGGGAGGTCTATCCCTGAAGCCTTCCTTGCTTCCATGCAGCCTTGACCACCAGCAGGTCTCCAATGTGAGGCCACCAGGAAGGGTTTGGGTCCTGCCAGGATCCCCCTTGACTTCTCCTCTGCCTCCCACCATGGGCCTGCTACAACCCCAGTGTTTGGGGAACATCTGTAGTGAGAACAGGGATGAAGGTTGGTTTTACCAGAGCCAGCACGAGGAAGAGCTTATTGTCTGTCTTAACAGTGCCAAGGGAGTGCAGGCATTGCACCAGCAAGGACTGGAATCATAAATGGTTTGCAAACTGGCTTGGTGCCAGCCACTAGTATTGGACCAATTCTTGCAGGCTACAAGCACAAAAACTCTGTATGAAGCTTGGAGAATTTTAGTAATTTTAATATTCTGCAAACACAAATTGCCCACTCCTAGGTGGGCAAATACCACCTCATCCTCAGGCTTCTTACCAGGCATAAAACCTGCCCTGGGGAGTGTATCACAAAACTGCTAGAAACTGCAAGGAGGTAAGAAATCTTGACTTGTTTACAGCCTCTCTTCTGCTGGCTGTTGTGTTTGGGTGAATGGTTTATTATCTTCTGCCTAATTGCTTTGCTTCCCAGCCCATTCACAGAAAATCTGGGAGCAGCAGCAATCTGCCTCCCTCCCAGGAGTGGAAATATCAATGCTGGCAGATGACTTTTGCAGGGGGTTTTTTGAGGGAAGGGAAAAATTGTTCCTTTCATTTTTTGTTTATGAAAGACTAGAAAAGTCTCTCTGTTTGCAGATTGATCTGTTTGCTTTAGTTTTGTCCCATTGGATTGATTTCCTGGAAATCAGACACAGCTAGCTTTGTGGGAGGAGACCTCTTCCATGCTCTCGGCATCAAGCTTGTTCAAGAAAAGAGGGAATGCAATCTGGGATAATGGCAGGCAGAGGCTGTTCTTACCTCTGCACTGCCAGGCCACCAGCCCTCACTATCCGTGCTGGACATGGCATTGTCCATGGGGGTGATGACAGCTTCCCATTTCCCTCTTGGGAAGGGGCAACACATCCCAGAGACAGCCCTGCAGATGTTGTCTGGCTCCTTCACACAGTGGCTGAGCTGAGGGCATTAAGGTTATCTGTGTCTCTTTCCAGTTATCTCACAGTTTGGGGTTGAAGAAGACATTTGAATTCTTCATTTTTATTTCTTTTTTCTTTCATAAATACAACATGGGGATTATTCCGGAGCTTGGAAGAGAGGCACTGGCATTGCTGTTGCTGTTACTATTGATATTGGTATTGCTGCTTCAACACCCCCAGGGATGGGGCATCCACAGCTTCTGTGGGTAGCCTGTTGCAATGCTTCACCTCCCTCAGAGTGAAGAATTTCTTCCTAATATCTAACCTAAACATACCCTCTTTCAGTTGAAGGACATTCCTCCTTGTCCTGTCACTACATACCCTTGTAAAAAAATCCCTCTCCAGCTTTCTTGTAGGGCCCCTTGGCAACTTATTTCTGGATCTTCCTGTGCTGGCAGACTCTGGGCTACAAAACCCATCTCCGTCCTGGGCCTGTGGGGACAGGAGAGGGTACCAAAATTGTTGTCCTGATCTGCTCAGCCCAAGGTCTGGCTGCAGAGCTGGAATCAAGGCTCAGGAGCTGTTTCTATCTGTCCTAGAGGAGATTGATAGGTCAGGTTTTTGGTTACTGCTGATAATGTAAGGCAGGATTTCTGCTTTGCACCCAAGCCTTGCACTTCCTCCTCCTTGCCCTGGAGCAGCCATGAGTGTGCTGCCACTCAACTCCGCATCTGGAATTTTTCTGAGCAATCCTGTTTTTCAGCAGAAGGCTGAGATTTTCAGCCCCACATGTGAAACACAAGCAGGGGTAACCACAGGATGGGAGCCTTTCTCAGAGGTGGCCCTGGGTGTTTCCTGTGCTGCTGTCCCCACGGAATGTTGGTGTGAGCTGGGGCTGGCTGTGGGGCAGAGTGGGTTGCAGGGCCCCTCCAGCCCCTTGGAGCTGGCTCCTGTCGAGCAGCAAAACAAGGACAAGCAGCAGTGAAACCACTGAAGCAGAGCAGGTCCATGAGAGCTGCAGCCTCCAGGTAAAACACAGCTGGAGCTTGGAAAACAGGAGATGATGGAAACAGCTCAAGGCACTTGGCAGCCTTTTGACTCCCAGCAGAAATGTTCTGCAAGGTTCATAGTGAAAGAGAAAGAAATTATGCAGAAATAGGGAAGTAAGGAAATGGTCTGGGCTGCTGCTGAGCAGTGAGTCTGTCAGGGGGAATGACTGCCTGTGCCTGTGCCTTTCTGGACATTCCCCCTGGTTCCTAAGGGTGGCTTGGGATGGGTGTTGGCAAGATCTCCAGGCATTCCTTACTGTTAGAAAGACCTGCTCACCATCCAGCATTTCATTACTGCTGGAAAGACCTTTCCATTATTTAACCCAACCATTTGTCCCTTCTTTAACCCACACTGCACTGGTTCAATCCATTTTTCCTCTCAGGTCATTTTGTTAACACTAGTGGTGACTGTCACTGTGGATGGCAGCTGTCCCCTGGACACACCTCTGTCCTCTTGATTCAGGGACTCGCTCTGAGGTGGCTTTGTGGCAGTTGTCAAGGCTAGACCACGCTGCAGGGGAGAAGACAAAGCAAGAAAAAGAAATCAAAGCCAAAAAGCAAGAGTGAGGACAAGTGGTAGCAATTTGCCTCCCAAGTTGCTCATTCCAAGCATACTTGAACAGTGCTTTTGCATAATGTGTAGGGCTATATTTGTCCATGAGACAGAAAGGCAGAGAGAGAGAAAATATTTTTACATTGAGGTCATTCTTGCTCACTTTTTCCTCTAAGAAAATCAGTCCTCTCCAGTCTTTTCAATTCCCTTGCCCTCCACCCTGCAGAGTGAGTTTTGTTTCACATGGAAACAGCAGTTTCCTGATGTCAGTTTGCAGGAGGTGCTTGGCACTGCCAGGGCATCCCAAGTTGTAGGCGGTGGGACATGTAGAAAGACTCTAAAGCTCAAAGACAAAGTGAGTTATAAAGTAGGTATGTACTTTCTGCCAGATGCATGCGGGATACCTCCGCAAAGGCACACGGATCTACCTGCTCCCAGCATTCTTTTCTATCCTCTAAATTGTTACCTATACATTAGGTTTTGCAATACATTTATGCATATTCATTTCCTGCCTCCACCCTGTGCCATTTCATATGCTAATTAACTTATCAGTCCCTTGCACCTGTGTACTTGTCTCTGGTGGTCCTCTAGGGGGTCGCAGGGGGATGAAGTAAGTAGTCTTCATCAGAGCTGACCTTCTCATGCATGCTTACTGATCCCTTAGTCACAGTCCAAACTGTGAGGTTGGTCTGATCTGCTTCAGGTGTCCAGAGGAGCCTTATGATCTTGGTAGCCTTGTAACTTTGTCCTGTTTTGATGAACATCATCCTTCCCTTATCACACACCCTTACATTCTTTCATGCTGCTCTCGCACGTATACCCTGTCTTCCCTTTACAGGCAGTTAGCACAGTAAAATGCAGCAAATATTAAACAATATTTCATCTAAATATCTATTTCTAATCAATGACCCTTTAATTCCTAACCCCATGTCTCAGTCCCCCTTTTTTATAAGGCAGTAAATTCTTTTACTTAGTACAGAAATTCTTTTTCCCAGTCTCTATGATATGTGTCTCTCAATGCCATGCCATGTACTCAGGATAAAGAGGTTAATATTGCTACTTGTTGCAGCATCTTCTGATTTCGGGTAAGTATCACAAGAGACAGTGCTAAACTTATACCAGCTAATACCAATATAAAGGTAATGGGATGACATCATGTATTTAGAATCCCAGTTGCAGTCAGCGACCATCCAAAAAGTGAATCCCACCAGTTGTGACTCTTGTTTGACCCTTTGCAGGACCTTGTTTATTTCTTTTGTGTCACGATAAACAGTGAGTAAAGTTTTCTTCCTGGCTTCTTGAATATCTTTTAGAATTTTGACAAGGTCCTGATGCTTAATTAATTGTCTCACTAAGGGGAGTTCGTTCCAATAGGTGTAGGTAACAACTTGTGATACATTGTGTGGTAAGACCTGATTAGCTGGTGGGATACAACTGGGATAAATACAGCAAGTCACATCCAACAATCTTAACAAAATTACAAATACAAAAGTTAGAATGATTATTACTGAGTAAAATTACATTATCTTTGTCTATTTCTACAAAAGCACAGTTCTGGGTTTAGTCTGAATTCACAGCAATGCTAACAGGAGGGACTAGGGCCAAGGCAAATTAATCTCTTGCCCTAGTATCGCAATTTGTTCCTTGATCAAATAATTCATTTTCTCAACTTGGCTGCTTGACTGGGGACAGTATGGTATGTGAAGTTCCCAGTCTATGCCTAGATGCTGTACAAGACTGATTTCTTGTACTATTTTTGAAATAAAATGTGGTCCCCTATCTGAGGATACTGTGGCTGGTACTCCAAAGCATGGTATTATTTCTAGCAACAGCACCTTGGTTGCCTCCTGGGCTTTGGCATTCCTGCTGGGGAAAGCCTCTGGCCATACTGAAAAGGTATCTGTTAGTACTAACAAATATCAGCACCCCCCTTCTCTTGGTAATTCTGAAAAATCAGTTTGCCACTGCTGGCTGGCTCCGTGGCCCTTTCCAATTTGGCCAAGTTTTGGTTTAGGGGTATTCTTAGGGTATTCTTAGGGTTAGTCTGGAGGCAAATTCCCACTGCCAGGCCACTTGAGTGATAGTGGCATATAAGTTCCTGGCAGTGATCTTTCCAATCAAATAATTGTACAAAGTGTCAAATTCCCCAGTGTGTTTTCTGATGTTCCTCTCTTACTAAAGGCCATAGTAAATGGGAGGGGATAATCAGTTTTCCCTCTGCGGTAACAGCCCATCCCTCCTGGTTATACGTTCCCTTTTGATCCTCAAATACCTTTCTGTCCTTTTTATTATACACTGGCTTACCTTCTAGGGAGATTTGGCCATTGGGAATCAAGGCTCCTTCTACTGTCACCTCACCTTTTGCTGCTTCTTTTGCCTCCCTGTCCACCAGCTTGTTTCCCTATTCCAATTCTGAGCTCACTTCCTGATGTGCCTTAATGTGCGTGATTGCTGCTTTCTTGGGCAGTTGGACTGCTTCCAGAAATTGTATTATTTCTTGTGCATGTTTAATGTTCTTCCCTTGCGAGTTTACAGTCCTTTTTCTTTCCAGATTGCTCCATGAGCATGCACCACCCCAAATGTGTATCTTGAATCTGTGCAGATGTTTATTCTCTTCCCTTTTGATAACTCTAAGGCACGGGTTAGGGCAATTTTTTCTGCCTTTTGTGCAGAAGTACCTGCTGGTAAAGGTCCTCTTTCAATTCGGTCTCTGGATGTGGTAACCACATACCCAGCATGTCATTTTCCATTGATGACGTGGCTGCTTCCATCTGTGAACCAAGTTTCTGCATCATCCAAAGGAGTATCCTTCAGATCCGGGCAGCTGGAGTAAGTGGCTTCAGTGGTTTCCAGGCAGTTGTGATGTACCAGCTCTCCTTGCTTTCCACTAAGGAAAGAAGCTGGGTTGACAGTGTTAGTTACCACTATCTCTACATCATCTTGCTTTACCATGACAGCTTGATATTTCAGGAACCATCATGGGGAAAGCCAATGGCCTCCCTTTGTTTCCAGTACTGCAGGTACTGTATGAGACACTAGCACGGTCACGTTCTGGCCCAGGGTGAATTTGTGGGCTTCTTGAATGTTCAGTACAACAGCAGCAACCGCTCTGAGGCAACCTGGCCGTCCTTTAGCTGCTGCATCCAGCTGCTTAGATAGATAAGCAACTGCCCTTCTATATGCGCCCTGTGCTAGTATCCCCAGGGCTATTCCCTGTTTCTCATGTGAGAAGAGAAACAGTGGTTTACTCACATCTGGAAGTCCTGGAGCTGGAGCTGACATAAGGATCTTTTTCAGTCGACCAAAGGCCTGTGTGGCCTCTTTTGTCCACTGGAGGTCTCTGTTCCCGTTTGCAATGAGCAAATACAGAAGTTTCACGAGTATTCCATAATGATGAACTCATAAACTGCACCAACCCGCCATCCCTAAGAAGTTCCTTATTTCTAATATGGTCTGGGGTTTTGGGGTTTGGCATATCGATTCCATGCGCTCTTTCCTCATTGTCCAGCACTGACCTCGTAACCCAGGTAGATCACCTGCTTTACCACCTGAGCCTTTTTCTTTGATACTGTGTACCCCTGATGTCCCAAAAAGTTTAGAAGGCTTACCATCCAAGCCATACACCCTTCTTCTGTTGGGGTAGCTATTAGGATATCATCTTCATACCGTGACAGTTTCCCTTCTCCTGGTGGAGCTTCCTATGATTCCAAATCCACTGCAAGTTGTTCTCCAAACAGGGTGGGCAAGTTTTTGAAACCTTGGGGAAGAACCGACCATGTGAGCTGAGTTTTGCGTCTGCTTTTGGGATTTTCCCATTTGAATGCAAAAATTTTCTGGCTGGCTTTGTGGAGAGGGAGGCAAAAGAAGGCATCCTTCAAATCTAAAACAGTAAACCAAGTTAGCTCTGGTGTTAAACACGTTAACAAGGTGTACGGGTTAACCACCACGGAGTAGAGATCCTCACTTACCTTGTAAATTGGTATGACCCATCAGGTTTGCAGACAGGCAGGATAGGAGTGTTGAAATCAGATTGGCACTCCTTCAGTAACCCCAACTGTAAGAAATTTTCAATTATCGGGCTAATTCCTTCTCTATCTTCCTTTCTCAAAGGTTACCGTTTAATTCTAACTGGTTGTTTTCCTTCCTTAAGCTTAATTTGTATTGGGGGTGCATATTTTGCCCTCTCCGGTACATTGGAAGCCCATACTCCCGGAAACACTTGGTTCAGTATCTCCTTGCTAATTTCCTCTTTAACCTCCATAGCTGTTAATATTAAACTCAACACTTCTACATATTTTTGCTTATTCACCTCCAGAGTAACCTCCCCATTTTTAAACAAAATGGTTGCCTGTAATTTCTCCAGTAAGTCTCTCCCTAGGAGTGACTCTGGAGAGTTGGGCATATACAGAAACATATGGATACCCCATTGTTTTCCATATTTATATTTCAGTGGTCTGCAAAAATATGTTATTCCAGATTGGCCAGTTGCCCCCTTTACCCTAACATAATCGTTCCCCACTGGTATCAAATCTTCATTTAAAACCGAAAATGTTGCTCCCATGTCCACCATGAGTTCCACCTCTTTCCTCTCCTTCCCCAATTCAATTTTTATAACCAGTGGATCTCCTGGGGTAAGACCCCCTAGTTCCCCTCAGTCATTTTCCACATGAGCTACCACCACCTCCCTTCCTTGGTTCCCTTTCCCATTTCTTCTTTGTTCAGGGCGTTCATTCTTCCAGTGTCCAAATTTTCTGCAAATCGCACACTGATTCTTGTCCAATCAGGGCAGTCCCTGCCTAGATGGTTCCCATCCACATTTTCCTTTCCCTTCTTCTTTTACTACTGCTGATAACTTTCTCATCTCTTGCTTCTATCCTTCTCAATTGCTAAAAACCCTCCATGCCTCATGTAACAAGGTCTCTAAATTCCTTCCTTGTGGTCCCCGGAGCTTCTGAAGTTTTCTTCCAATGTCTTCCAATAGACTGCCCTAAAAATAAACTCACTAGCTGCTGTATCCCTACCTCGGATCCAGGATGTAATGGCACATCGCATCTTTCAGGTCATCTAAAAACTCAGAAGGAGTTGCAGAGGGGGTCTGCTTAATTGCATACAAAGCTGACCAATTTATAGTTTTGGGGATGGCCTGTTCCATCTCCTTTGCTATCCATTCTTGATATTTTTGTATTTTTATAAATTGCCCAGGTTCATTTGGATTCCAATTTGGATCCTGGAGAAGGAAAGCATCCTTAACATCCTCTTGTGTTGTTCTACAAACATTCTCTGCTAAGTCCCCTGCTGTTTTCAGAACTAACTGTTTTTCTGTCTCTGTTAACGACTCCAACAATAACCACAGGCTGGACCAATCTGGGTTGTGTTGCTTTATCATATATCTTTAACCTTTTGGCTCTTCCTATCAGATCACTTCTATAGTTCTTGGCAATTCTTTCCCAGCCCTCTAAGTCAATTGTAGAAAAAGGAATTTTATCTAATATCCTTTGGTTCCTGGATGTTATTGCCTCTTGTAAAGGGGCTTGTATTATTTCCCTTGTTTGTTTTCTAGTCCGGGATGCTATGGGACCACTCGTGGAAGGTTCCTCATCATCACTATCACTATCAGGAAATGGAGGATACATGTTTTTCATAATTCAGAAGTGGAGGAGCAGATGGCCTAGCTTGTCTCCCTTCTAAGGGAGCTGAATCTGCTCCTCTCCTTAGTCCCCCTTGCTCCTCAGGGGGTGGCTCAAATAGGTCCAGTGACTCTTGCTTTTGTGTCTCTGTTTGATAAACCTTGTCATGATGTGTGCAGCACTGGTTGATTGAGCACGTACTGCAGCATTGCTTAGGTCTCCCTCTATCAGCTTTGTTTCCTTTTCAAGGGCTAACACCAGGGGATCAGAAAGGGCTCTAATTCCACAATCCTGCCATTCAGGATGATTTTGAAGGGTGAGGAACATGTCTGCATATGAAACCTCACCCCATTTTTCCTTCATGACTGAGGAAAACATAAGCTGCAACAAGGTGTTATATTCTAAGGTCCCAGTCTGTGGCCATTTCGCTCCACTTTCCAGTTTGTGTAAGTGCCACCACTGTGTGCAGTACTTCACACTGTGTTTGGGTTCTGTGCTTCCTAGGCCCGTAATTTCCTTCCAATGGGTTAAAATACAGCCCAGAGGACTTGCCCTAGGGATTTCTTTACTCTCTCCTGATCCTGTTATTTTCTCCTCCTTGTCCTGTTTCACTTCCACCCAAATCTCTTCTCACACTCTCACACAGTCTTTTCCCAATCCTCTTCCCTTACACTCCTAATCTTTGGGACTAAATAGAATCTTCCACAGAAATACTCTAAAATTTCTGGTTCAGGGTCTCTCTGACCCTGCACCCAACACTGGGGACATGCAATGTGTCTTCTGTCAGAGGAACAGTACCAATGCTCTCTGCAGGACCTGCACTTAACCAACACCCACACAACGTGTTGCCCTTGCTTGCACAAACCGATGATTCCACCTCTCCTGTTCATCTGGATATTCAAATCCTTTGGTGCTGGCTGTTCCAGTCTAATGCAACTAATTTCCCTGCAGAGGTCCTATATAGTCCCTCTAAGTAAACCCACTATTTCCCCTTTATCACCCAATTACTCTCAGCAGTTACAAATTCCCAGGAATCAAGTCCAAACCACTGGGAGAGAGGGACTCCTTCCATCCATCTCTCAACGGCTGGGACAACTGCGATCCCACAACCCTCTCATATGCCTTTGCTCTTTCCTTAAAACACATGGCAAACCCTAAAAACAATACTCACAGCAAGCAAAGCCAAATTAACCTTATAGACAGTACTTCAAAGTAAAGCAAAAACCCTTAAAGAAACAAAACTCCCGGCAAGCAACACCAAACAAGCCCTAAAGACCCTAAAGACAGCACACAGTAAAAGAGAATATGCAAGGCAAAACACACCCCTCTCCCTTTTGCCAGTGCAGACGGCAGCTTGCTGCAATCATAACTTTTGACACAAGATGACAGCATTACCTCAAAAATACACCACAGCATCACTTCACACCAAGGTGCGGCTCAGGGACAGGCACAACCAAACACAGCACATGTCCGAACTTTTAAAACTCACACACAACAACCAAACTAGCAGCAACCAAACAGGAATTTGCTCAGTCCACCCACAGAACCGCTAGCAGCTGCTCCCCTGTCAGTGAATCCCTTCCCCTGCTGGCCGCACGTCCCATCAAAGACTGCTTGCAAGCCCCAAACTCACCAGGACCCTTTCTGTGCACTCAGACATCTCTGAGCAGCTTATCAGCAGTCCCTACGGGGCCCCCTTTTTAAGAGAAATATATATCATCTCTCTGCTGCTCAGGAGGTCGTTGTCTGTCCCCACAGTGAGTGATCCAAGAAGCGGAATCCCTTCCAGGGAAAACCCCGGGGATGCGCCTTAGGAAGTTCACCGCTCAGATGGTCCTACAGCTGGCAGAGAATGTCACATCTGGGTCACCAAAATTAGATGTAGAAAGACTCTAAAGCTCAAAGACAAAGTGAGTTATAAAATAGGTATGTACTTTCTGCCGGACACATGCGGGATACCTCCGCAAAAGCACACGGATCTACCTGCTCTCAGCATTCTTTTCTATCCTCTAAAATGTTACCTATACATTAGGTTTTGCAATACATCTATGCATATTCATTTCCTGCCTCCACCTTGTCCCACTTCGTATGCTAACTAACTTATCAGTCCCTTGCACCTGCAACTCGGGCTTCCCTGACAGTGCCAAGCATCTGCAAACTGATATCAGGGAACTGGGGGTGGTGAGTTTTGCTTCCCATGGAAAAGGCCCAGCGTTCATGTCCAGGGGCCTGCATCCAGCCCAGGGCCCTGTGGCCCCAAATGGGCCACCACCTCCTAAAATTCCTAACAGCGTAGGATGTCTACCTAAGGCAACCTGCCACCACCTACAACTTGAGCTGTCCTGGCAGTGCCAAGCGCCTCCTGCAAACTGACATCAGGAAACTGGGGGGGTGAGTTTTGTTTCCCATGGAAAAGGGCCGGCATTCATGTCCAGGGGACTGCGCCCCACCCAGGGGCCTGCGGCCCCAAGTGGCCTTCAGCCTCCTAAAATTCCAAATGGCGCAGGATGTCTCCCAGACAAAGCTGCCACTACCAAGAACTCAGGCTACCGTTGGAGTGGCAAATGCCTCCTGCGAACTGGCATCAACACACTGGGCAGATGAATTTTATTTGAGAGGAAATAGGGCCAGCGTTCATGGCCTGTGCCCCACCCAAGAACTCCTGTTGAATTTTTCACTTTATTTTACCCCAATGCCAAAAGCCTGAGAAAAGACACAAGATTACCCTGCAGGAACAGGGATAAAAGCTTGAAAAAGGATAAAAGAAATACTCATGATGACAATGACAACAAAATGGTTTATTTTTGACAGCAAATGAACACCTGCCACCCTCCAGCCCTCCCAGACCGGCAGGCTGAGCGGTGCCATTTCCATGGCATGAGGCACTGATAGCCTGGGAAGAGAAACCAGAGAACCATGGTCAGTCACAGAAGGCTCCTGTCCCCCCTGTCACACCATGGCCTGTGCCAGGACCAGGCTGCTGGCTGTGCTCAGAGCCCAAACATCATGACCCATTCTCCATTTTTAGAGAAGGGCAGTGTGGCAGGCCACGTTCCACTTCCTCTGCTTCAGCACAGCACAGCAACCTCCGCAGCAGCTGCAAGAGCAGGATGCCCGTGTGCCTGCTGCCATCTGCCCAAAGCCCTTCTGCCAGCCGAGCTGTGGAGCTGGGTACCCACCTCTGGAGACCTGCTGCCAGGAGAGGAGCCAATCCCACATGACATCCTCGTCCTTCTTGAAGGGGATGTTCCCCGCAGACCATAGCCCACTGGGGTAGCGCTGGCACTGGATGCACTGCAGGAACAGTGCAGGCGCTTTCCCATCCAATCCAGCCACCAGGTGCAATCTTCCTGGGAANCGCTGGGTTCTCCCTCGGGAAGAACAGGAACTGTCACGGAGCAGTTCCAGTAGCAGATGGAAGTTTGGTGGCTGGTCTGGTGTCGACTTTCTCCCAATGGCAGAGCTCCGTGCAGCGGTCATGGCAGGGAAGCCCCTCGGTGTCTTTTCTCCCTGGTGTGGATCAGCTCACAGACTCTCGGGTTCCGCTTCTGCCGGGACGATGTCCCTGGGCTTGGACAAACAGTTTTCTGCCAGGAGAGCCCTGCAGACTGTTCCACATATCTCTCATAAAGGCCCAAACCAACTCCAAACACTCTGCCTACAGCAGCTTTTCACAAAGGGCTGCAGAAATCCAGGACAGCTGCAAGTGAGTGTCAGAAGGCTTTTGTCTTGTTCTTGCCAGCAGAATTCTTGATGATTTGAAGCCATTTTATTCAGATATAAGATAAGAGCTGAGTTTTTTTATTGAAATATTTCATGATGAGTAACAAGCCTTGGGAGCATGAGGTACAGGACAGACACGTGAAAGCACGAGCATATCCTCCGAAGTGACCAGTTTAATTGTCCATTTTATTACTCTCGTATTTATTCCACACTAATAAGCAAACTCAAGCTTTGCTTGGATGTAAAACAGGCATGGGATACACTACGGTCCCTCGCAGGGTCACCAGGGCCGGCAGTGACAAAGCAGGCAGTCTGCTTCATTGGGAAGCACTACAGAGCTACATTCCAATGTGCTTTTAAGAAGCACTGTATTATTAAGAACTCCTTTTCTGCATGAGATACAAAAAAGGAGGTCCCAAATGATCTTCATGCAAGCATGCAGTAAAGAACTGCTCTCCTAACAAAGCTTTGGCTTTGGCAATTACACTCTTCCCATTTATCTTTTGACACAGACACTCCAGGTTTTCCCCTACACCCCTGCAAGGCTGTTTCCCATTTACTGTTCTTCCCTAGAGCCAGTACAGCGACTGCTTTGAAACAAAAAGCTCTGAGATCTGGATATCTTGAAGGAGCATGAAATGCTAATTAAGTGCTCATATTGGTAATACCCAGGTCTGCACCTCCCAGTGCTCTGAAGCAGCAGCAGGAGGACCAAGCATCATTCCTGTTGGTGGATGTTCATGTTTATGGTGTGCAAGAGCAATGGCTTTGAGGAGGGACAAAAATGCCCCTACTCAAACAGTGGCTGTGCAAGGAGATGTGAAGTTTCACAGCCTTTTTTAGGATATTTTAGAAAGATCTAAGAGAATACTGTGGCATGGAGCAGGTCCCTAATTTTTGTCTCCAGAGAA
Source organism: Hypocryptadius cinnamomeus (assembly GCA_013400635.1). Taxonomy (NCBI): domain Eukaryota; kingdom Metazoa; phylum Chordata; class Aves; order Passeriformes; family Zosteropidae; genus Hypocryptadius; species Hypocryptadius cinnamomeus. The sequence continues at coordinate 61,361 of VYZP01076565.1, forward strand.
ATCCCCAAAGGACACATTCACTGCTGCTGATGGCAACCCCATAAGCTCACAGACTTGTTTTCCCTGCAACATGCCACCCTGCCTGGGCTTTACTAGGCGAGGACTAGACCCATGGATATGCAAACACATGCAGACATGTGACACAGAGTCAGAAAAATTTTCCTTCAGAAAACCTAATTAACACATTCACATGCAGTTTCTTCTGTAACATCAGAAGCTGGCAACCATGAGGACTTTGCTGTCAAAAGGTTACATTTTGCACTGGGGCCAGAAGTGTTTTTCCCTAAGGCAAAGCAAATTGAAATGTGAAGTTTAAATCTTCAAATTACTATGTAAGGAAACTGTAGAATAATTTCCGGAAAGGCAGCATTGTCAATGATCATGCAGC